>WOVY01011810.1:0-238260 GCA_013436015.1 Rhipicephalus annulatus
TTTTTATGTTCAACAACGCACAGAATAAACTCTCACTGGCACCACCTTGGTGGTCAAAATGTAAACACATGTTACACACTACGACTATGACTACGAGGGACGAACGGTTGCCGCTTTAAGGAGCTTCGCCCCTAAATATAGCCTAGAACAAAGTCAAGTCACGCCAGTATAGGCTTTTTTATAGTGGCGAAGCTTCTTAATGCGGCACCCGTTCGCCCCTAGTAGTCGTAGCGTGTAACAGTGTTACGTTTTGACCTGCAAGGTGGTGCCGGGGGGAGATTTCTCCTGTGCGTGATTAAACAATAAAAGTTTTTTTGTTTAAAACGCCTTTTATTGATGAAATAAACCAACGAAAAACGCCAAATGTTTTGTTAAAGCAAAACGAAAAGACGCCAGATGTTCTAAAGCAAAACAAAAAAGAAGACGCCAGCTGCTTAACCAACGACGCCAGGTGTTTCTAAAGCAATGGTTTTTTATAATCAAAACCATATCGATACAGGTTTGTAGTTGCTGATGCTCGTTGCCGTTGGTGTGTGCTCGTATGGTACATTGAGCACTATCTGTCAGGAAAGGTTGCTGGTCGTAACCTTTTTTTGGTTTAGAAAGGTTTAGCGAGCGTTGGGCCGCAGTACCATGAATACAGTGAGCTAGCTATATACCATGGGAGAGGGGTGGTAAAAGGTGGGAATTAGACACGAAGCGCAAGCCATAATAAAGTGTGCGTGTGCCTTTAGCAGCCATTGGCTTGTACATTGAGCACCATCTGACAATAAAGGGTTGCTACGTTATACTCGCTGGGCGTAACCTCTCTGGTTTCAGAAAGGTTTAGTGAGCGTTAGGGCCGCAGTGCCATGAATACAGTGAACGAGTATATACCATGAACTGGAGGTGGTAAAAGGTGGGAAGTGAACACGAAGCGCAAGCCATAAGAAAATGTGCGTGTGCCTTTAGCAGCCATTGGCATGTACATTGAGCCCTATCTGACAAGAAAGGGTTGCTACGTAATACTCGCTGGGCGTAACCTCTCTGGTTTTAGAAAGGTTTAGCGAGCGTTGGGCCGCAGTGCCATGAATACAGTGAACTACTATATACCATGAACTGGAGGTGGTAAAAGGTGGGAAGTAGACACGAAGCGCAAGCCATAAGAAAGTGTGCGTGTGCCTTTAGCATCCATTGGCATGTACATTGAGCACTATCTGACAAGAAATGGTTGCTACGTTATACTCGCTGGGCGTAACCTCTTTAGTTTCAGAAAGGTTTAGCGAGCGTTGGGCCACAGCCCCACGAATAGAGTGATCTAGTATATACCATGAACTCGAGGTGGTAAAAGGTGGGAATTATACACGAAGCGCAAGCCGAAGAAAGTGTGCGTGTGCCACCTCTGCTTTAGTCCTTGGAATGTCCCTGTATGGCGATGCTTCTATGGGGGAATATACGATAAAAAGATGCAAAATGGTGGTACGTGCAGTGTTGACTAGATATACGAACGGACACAAAAATAGATGCGAGGATGGACGCACGGATGGCTGCACGGACGGATGGACGCATGATGAACGGACGCAGGGGTGGTGTTGCATGGACGAACGCAGGGGCGGACGCACGGATGGACGTGCGGACGCATGAACAGATGCACGCACGGACAGGCGGATGGACGCACGGACAGTCACACAGACAGACGCATGTACGGAAGGAAGAAAGAACGAATGGACGGTCGGATGCTTCGCCCACTCTCCATCATTCACCCCGTGTTATGCTGCTATTTTTCGTAGCTGACTTGTAGCCTGTAGTGAATGCCGGGACGAAGCTATGACTTTGTTTTCGCGCCATGAAAGTTCATACAGAAGCATTGGTGTCAGAGTGGCGCCGCAATTAAAAAAAACGAGGGCGAACACACCCGACGAAACTGTCGGAAACGTGCAAACCACCTATAAACGATTGCGCGCGTCCCCACGCGGCTCCTGCTCGGAGGCTTCAGTGCGCTGCGTAGGAAACGACGAGATATCGGACAGGAAATGACAGGAAATGACGAGATATGTGAGCCTCGAATCGTCACCCCCGGAAAATCTTTTCAGGCCTGCGCCCAGCAATCTGATGTCATTTCCGGCCGGCCGACTCTCGGGGAAGCCGCAGCGGCAGCGAGCGCAGCGCGGGTGGCGGTGGTGACGGTTCGGCGGCGTGGTGTTGACGGTGTTTCGCGTTTGTTGCTTTCCGTTGTTGTTTTGTGGCAATTTCGTTTCCGTGCGTGATGCTGGAGTGATGCGACAATGCCGAATAAGTGTTGTGTACCCGGATGCACCGGCAACTACAAAACAGGAAAGAAGGTACAAGTGTTTTCCTTCCCTAAAGACGCCGACGCTCTCAAACAATGGCTACGCGCCATTCCTAGGAAGGACTTCGTGCCGACTTCGTGCACTAAGGTAAGAATTTGAGATGCTCCTGTTCTTAGCTTGTCGTTGCTTGTTCGGGTAGAAATCACCTATGGTGGGAAATACTTGAGCGTGTGGCCGCCGGGCCTCGCGAAGTGCTGACGCCAGCAGTTGATGAGAATCGCCATAAAGGCACGTTCGCAGCAAGGATGGTCAGCTGCGCTTTGTTCACTAACAGTGCCGTGGTATCGTCCATTCTTGCAAGCTCTCGGTGGAAGCGCTTCGTGGAGTGCGGTGACATCACGCTCCCGTGTTTCCTTTCATGTTACTTGTGCCGCTTAGCGCAGCGCTTTTATTTAGATGCTTGCGAAACGTAGGTAGACTTTGTTTTAGCTGCACGGACTGTCAACACGGTCATGCAAAACGGGAGCGCATTTTTTTTCTTTTGAGAAGTGGCGTCTCAGACGTTCTTGAAACGTTTGTGCAGGTGTGCGTGGATCATTTCGACGCTTCATGCATCGAGAAGACGACATCGTACACGGATCCAAGGACAGGGAGAGTTATTGAAGTTGCACTCCCAGTACCATGGTTGCGTCCTGGATCTGTCCCAACGGTATTTCCCGGCTGTCCGTCCTACCTATCAGTACGAGACCAGAGCACGAGAGAAACCCCTGACGCCAAGAGGAGCCGACAAGAACCTCCCAACTCGCCCGTGCTGTAGAAGAGTCGCTGGCGTCATATGAAGCGGAGCAAGAACGAGACCGGTTTCGTCCCTCGAAGAACTAAGGGCTCGCCTGCAAAGGGGTGTCAGTGTTTCCGAAGTGGACTGTGATTCATAAAGAAGAGTGCTCCATGTTTTTGAACATTATCGACTATCGTGAACCTTGTTTGAATGCGTCATTGACCGTGTTTGCAAACCTTGAAGTCTTTGCCTGCTATCAAGGTTCACCAATCAAGAACCTTGGTAGCGCTGTTGTACCAGACTCAGTTCAAAAAGTAAGTTTCTTGTTGGAAATTTTGAACAACCTGTCGATGCTGTCTGAGGAGCGCTGCACTTATCGCCACCTGGCTCAAGCAATACATTCCCTTCTGGACAAATTTGGAAGCCAGCATTGATGAAGGCAAGAAAGAGACGGTGAACTTTATGAAGGAGCAGCTACTACTCCTTTCTGCAAAGCGCATTCAGTATAGCGCACAGGTGATGGTCTTTGCATGCATCTTGCGTACAATATCACCACATGCCTACAAGTTCCTGAGAAGCACAGGTGCACTAACTTTGCCCCACCCAAGCACTATTAGAAATGTGTGCTCGTCTATTCAAATGTGCCCACAAATTGATTCTTCTGACGACACTTTCATTCAGTATGTGTCTCAGAGATTCAAACATCTGCAGGCACATGAACACACTGTGACGCTGATGCTTGACGAGATTTATATCAAACCTTGTTTAGATTACAAAGGTGGGAACATATGTGGTGCAGCAGTTAACTCCAACGAAGCGGCCACATCGGTGCACGTGTTTATGATACAAAGTTTGCTGAGCGCATTCAAGGAGGTGGCGCACATTCTTCCGGTAAAAGCCTTACAGGGTGAAGATCTTCATTGCATGCTGAAGAAGGTGATCTTGGGCTTAGAAGAAATTGGATACAGGGTCATAGCCGTTGTCTGTGACAATAACTCTCTGAACAGGAAGGCAATGAAGATGTTTCTGCCAGAACCAAAGCTTAGCCCTGTTTACCCGCATCCGGCAGACCCAGATCGGCCGTTATTTTACGTGGTGGATGCTGTGCATCTATTTAAATGCATTAGAAATAACTGGCTCAACCAGAAAAATGCTGGAACTTGCTTTTTTCTACCCACGCTTCGAGCTTTCGAACAATGAAGTTCATCCCGAATGCAAGATGACTGCTTCATTTAAGCATTTGAGAGATTTGCATAAAGAGGAGTCACCCCTGCTTCTGAAGTCTGGGTATGGCTTGACGTCAAAAGCTCTAAATCCAAGCGCTTTGAAGGACAGGACGTCAAACTCGTACTGCAGGTTTTTAATCCGCACGTAGCCGAAGCCCTGGCCGCTCGCAAGGGTATACTGATTTTTAACATGCTACAGCAACCGCCGAGTTCATCAAAATAATTCTTCGTTGGTGGAGCATTGTCAATGTAAAGACACCTAGTAAGGGCTTCCATCACCGTAATGTTTACGAAGAGCCCATGTCAAACCACACAGATGACCCAAAGGCAAGCTTTCTAAGCGCTTTTATTACATGGCTCGATGGTGGGAATTTTATAGGCACGACACCGGAGTAACTTACCCAGAGACATTGAGTGCCTTGAGGCTCTCTGCTCAATCCCTTTTGGCATTGGTGAAGTACTGCGTTAGTGAGCTTCACTTTAAGTATATTCTGCTAGGGAAAGTCCAGACGGATACCCTCGAGAGTCGCTTTGGACAGTACAGGCAGATGGCTGGTGGGCAGTATCACATATCTGTTCGCCAGCTTTGCGAAACTGAGGGAAGGATTCGCCTTCAAAATGCCCTTCCAAGGATGAGCAACGATGATCTCAGAGGCATCGAAGAGACGGACAGTGTCAGGGATGCGGGCACTTCTTTAGTGTTCATGTTAGCGATGCTGACCTTGATGAGCTCAGAGCACAAATGCCGGTGATTGGTTATGTTGGTGGGTATTGTGCACACGCTGCAATGAAAGTTCTCAGTGTGAAAGCTGCCAGAGGCAGTTGGTCGTTACCCGAAATACGGCCGAAACAGGAGAGGACACCCATTCTTTAATCGCACAACTGGATCGGGGTGGCCTCAAATTTCCTTCTGCTCTTGTAATCACAGTAGTTATGTACACGGAGGTTGTAGTTAGAAAGCTCATGACGGAAAGTACCTCTACCCAGTTTCTCCATGGGCTGAACCAAAAGAATGTCATTCGGCAACTTACACTGGACTCTCTGCCAAGGCTTGAGGACATAGATACGTGTGAAAACGGGCACACCTACGAGCTCCTCATCACATTGGTTGCAACTGTGCAGCAAATATAATGCTCAACAACTTGTGCAAGCAAAGGAACGATCTTTTACGCATGTGAAAAAGATCAGAAGGCGAAAAAATAGAAAGGCCCCGAATTTTTCTTGGAAAGTAATTTTCCAAGCGTCGCGTCTTTCTCTTCACATTTATTCTTGTGAAACTGCACAGAGTGTATTTGATTGCATGTCATGACTTGATTCCTTGGTATACTTCTGCCTTATGTAAAATGAGCCTTGTTTCCAGTTTTGTATCTCTTTACAAGTTGTTAGCTTTTAAAAGTGCTGTACTTTTTTCTTTTAGATGCGGAAGCATCTTATACTCGCGCCTTGTAGTGCGCCCGTCCGCGCCGTTCGCACCGCTTCTCGAACATTCGACAGCTGACGCGCGCGCATGCGCCGTCGCGCCGTCGCCCACCATCTGTGCCGCGCGCGCTTCTCCTTCGAGAACATTCGACAGCTGACAGCGCATGCGCTGTCGCGCTGTATATATACTCAAGGTCGGCGCTCGCTCGCTCAGTTGCCGCTCGTCCGTTGGTTTGTACGGCGCGTCGACGTCCGAAGTCGCCGTGAAATGAATGCCAACGAATCCACAAACAGGATGATCGACGTCCCTTCGACCAGCGCAGCCCTTTCGCATACGTGTGTACGTGTTCACTTATTTAACACCCCCTCCTACAACCACATTAACCAATTTAGCCATCGACCAAAGTAAGTCGCAATTTAACACCCCATTTCACAACCACGTTAACCAATCTAGCCATCGACCCAAGTAAGTCGCACTTTAACACCCCGATAACCAATTATATGCTCCGCATCCTCCTCAGTGTTCCCCCGAGGAAAGCTGCGGGCAATTTTTTTTAACTCGAACTGCCTCGGTGCCTACTGTAGCAGTTGTACAGTCCGTTTTGGTACCTAAGCTGTGTACACTTTCCTTGTGCACTCTGTGTACAGACATGTTGTGCACTGTGATTTGTTTTTTCTTAGATTTTTGTTTGATTTTTTTCCCCTAGGACATGCACCTACCTGTGGCAGTACAATTACTTTTCTTTCTGTCATTTATCATGCTGTGGACCACAATTTAGTCACAGTGTTCTTATGTATTGTATTTTTTGGCAAGTGTTTGAACCTGATACCTTGTGTGCTACTGCTACTATGATAACGAATGGTATGTTTTCCTCTAACCTACAATTTAAATGAAAGTGTGCTTTTTCTGTTCCAAAGCTCGGGGATGTTTTTGCTGTTACAATCTGTTTTGTTTTGAGTTTTATGTGGCAAGATATTTGTGTTTTGTACTTTTGGCATATTTTCAGCATTAAGGGCAACATCTTGTGTTGCCTGTCGTCTGCCTGGACCGAGAACAATGCGCACTGTGATATTTGTACAGACGGCGTCTGGCTGTGATAAATAAATATGCATTATTCCATTCACGATATTCATTATTTCTTGATACCTTGATAAGTTCCCCAACCGCGGTGGCTCAGTGGCTAAGGCGTAGCGCTGCTGAGCACTAGGGCGCGGTTTCGATACCCGGCTGCGGCGGCCGCATTTCTGATGGAGGCGTAAAGCAAAAAAAATTGCTCGCAGCTTCCCTCGGGGGAACACTGAGGAGGATGCGGAGCATATAATTGGTTAACGGGGTGTTAAAGTGCGACTTACTTGGGTCGATGGCTAAACTGGTTAGCGTGGTTGTGAAATGGGGTGTTAAATTGCGACTTACTTGGGTCGATGGCTAAATTGTTTAACGTGGTTGTAGGAGGGGGGTGTTAAATGAGTGAACACGTACACACGTATGCGAAAGGACGGCGCTGGTCGAAGGGACGTCGATCATTGTGTTTGTGGATTCGTTTGGAATTCATTTCACCGCGACCTTGGACGTCGACGCGCCGTACAAACCAACCGACGAGCGGCAACTGAGCGAGCGAGCGCCGACCTTGAGTATATATACAGCGCGACGGCGCATGCACTGTCAGCTGTTGAATGTTCTCGAAGGAGAAGCGCGCGCGCGGCACAGATGGCGACGGCGTGACGGCGCATGCGCTGTCAGCTGTCGAATGTTCTCGAAGGAGAAGCGCGCGCGGCACAGATGGTGGGCGACGGCGCGACGGCGCATGCGCGCGCGTCAGCTGTCGAATGTTCGAGAAGCGGTGCGGACGGCGCGGACGGCGCACTACAAGGCGCGAGTATAAGATGCTTCCGCATCTAAAACGCCCGTGTGTACGAGATTTCGGCACACAATAAAGATTCCCAGGTAGTCAAACTTGATCCTGAGCCCTCCCCTACGGCGCGCTTCATCGCCTGCGTTGCGTCGGCGCATTAAACCATACAATCAATCGATACCTTGATAAATCGTGCGGACATGGTGTCAAGGAACCTCGCAGGAGTCGGTAGGCGTGAAGGGCGCTCGCGGCAAGCGCTCGCGGCTGGCGCAGCCACCCAGCGAAGGGCGGCCGGCCGGCCGGCGCGATGTGACGTCGTCGACGTCACGTCACGTGACGCGCAGGCCTGAAACGCTTCCGGGGGTGACGCTCGAATGTGACCCGGATTCCTATACCTCGAAGACGCGTCTGGCTTCACGTTGAGGTGGGTGACGCTCGAATGTGACACGGATTCCTATACCTCGAAGACGCGTCTGGCTTCACGTTGAGGTGGTTGATTTTTTTTACTAAAAGAGCACGTAACAAGCTATTTGTTTTTGTCGTTGCACATAATCGTGCTTTATTTAACACTAGAACCTTCTACGTTGATGTACAATTTCACGAAGCGTAAGAAGTAACCAACGGCCGCTAAACTTGGCAGGCAGACGACAAAGCGAGCTTTCCCTCCGCCACTTTTATGTCGTCTATTTCTTTCCTTCGCCGTTTGGTTGTGCTGTCAAGGTGAGTGGGCTTTTATTTTAGTATATAATACGTGTGGATGAGATCTGTTTATAAGCAGTTCTGTTTTAGAGAAGCTTTATTTACGCACTCGTGTTCACTTTTGAGCCGAAGCCTTGCTCAACACCAGCCGACACAGGCCTCGCAGAGACATATACCGTCATTCCACACTTCCCTCTAGGTATTTGTGGGAAACTGTATGCCTCAGTGGGTATGAGCCATGGTTGAGGCATCATCGTCTTCATCATACCCATGCGATAAAATGGTCTCCTGACCCTCTTGTGTTGCTTACTTACACAACTTGCCAGTGGCCTATAAAAGGCAGTAAAATAATAAATATAAAAGCATAGTTCACCAGCACTATCGGGCAGTATTTTTGTTTGCTTTAAATTGTGAACATAATCTGTACTTCTGGTCATCTTAGCGGCGTGAACGTATGCAGGTGCATCGGAGAATCACCGCTGTTCGAACGCACGCGCGGCAGAGCATTCTTGGAACGCCGGCTTCCTGGATACTCGTAGCACAGAACGCACTCGACGTGCAGGTGAGCACACTGCTTGAGTAATCAATGATTTTAGAAACGCCCACTTTGCATGAACGCAGCTATACGTATCCAAAGCGTGAGTATCACGTCAGACCTCCCGTTGACCTCAGCCAACAACGTACACTGTGGAGTCGTATACACTCGCATTAGGACGGTTAGTGCTTGACAAAGAAAGCGTACTCTGGGCGTGGGTGTGCGTGTTTCCTTCATTGTGACTGTGATGTTGAGACGCGGTTGTTGTCTGAGAATATTTGTGGCCTAGAGTTGCTTCCATGGTAACCCTACGTCGCAATTATTTCCGCTAAGCCAGTTTCCTGTCTTTTTCTCCGTTCTCCGTGTTCGTTCATTTTTTTGGCTGGATATTTTCTCTATGCAGTGTAACAACAACTCAACAAGGAGTGTTTTTAGACGGCTTCAGTTGGTCTTTTATAAAATGGACAAGTTGCTGATCCACACCCGCCGCGACTGGCTGTTTTTTTTTTTTCAGCGCAGCAGACAAATCGCCATTCAAATAATAGGTGTATTAGAGGCAAACGCTCACTAAATAGCGTTGTGTCTATAAAGAAAGAGTATTTGAAAAGTGAAAAGTCAGAGAGTCGGAGACAATTTATTGGATGACAGTGATGGAATAGAAGCCGCCAGTCAGTAACCGCTGAAAGGACAAGAACAAAATAAGGCGGGAGAGGTTTCATGGTAATTCAAGAGGAAGTGCTTCACTGTTCGAAGCGAGGTCGGGTTGCCTTAGAACGCGTAGTCATAAAGCGAGATTCAATAAAAAAGAATAAACAATGTACACGCTGTTGACGAGCTATGGAAGGAAACGATGGGACATGTTCTTTTGAGTGTGCGCTGACATCCATCCAGGTATACATGCGATCACAAGCCTACAGGACGCTTAGGGTTTTACGGACAAAGATGGAAAGCTGAACACCTTCGCAATAGAAGCAAGCAAGAGACGGCTAGAGTATTGGTGGCAGAAAAGTATAGATAAATGGCAGAAATAGTGGAAAAATGAAGTCATTTTGGCTGAAGAGGCAGAGAAATTGAACATAAATTACTATTTTGCTTTGTTATAAGACCGATTTATTCGAAGTAGATAAGGCATTAGGCCAACATAAAGAGAAAGCTTTCTTTTTTTTTCTTCCGAGCCTGGAGGCACAAATGTCACCGCCCTGTTATAAAGGGGACGCTCATAGAATCCATCCATTCATAAAATTGTAGCTAACGTTGTTGCTTGGGCGAGTTGGTATGACGAGATTCACATAAAAAACAGCGCCATTAACGAGGGACAAGAGAAGAAGAGACAGACAGTGCCAGTGTCTGTCTCCTTCTTCTCTTGTTCCTCCTTATTGGCGCTGTTTTTTATGTCAATCATAAAGTTGTGTATCATATCACTAGATTGTGGTAGTGTATTTTTTAGCTGATCATTAAAGGTGGGGTCGGACGGACGGATGGACAGAGGGATGGAAGCATGAATGGACAGACAAACAGACAGACAGACAGACAGACAGACAGTCAGACAGTCAGACAGTCAGACAGACAGACAGACAGACAGACAGACAGACAGACAGACAGACAGACAGACAGACGGACGGACGGACGGACGGATGGACGGACGGTCGGACAGACAGACAGGGGCTTTGCCCCACTCATCATCATTCACTCTGTGGATACGCTGCAATTTTTTATGCCAGCAATTAGACTTGTTGGAGCTTACACGGGAAAGATCCAGCCCTGACAGCTTTCGGTTTTCGAACCAATTTTTTTTTATTATCGCGCTGCACGCGCCGCGCAGCCCAAATGCCAACTTCTTCCTCCTTGACGCGCAGCGCATTGAGGCGCTACAGGGCCCCCCCCCCCCCCTCCCGTAGAGCGAGAGCCGTAGGAATCACCAGAGGAGTCGCCCAGTGGACATGCTTGGATGTTGGCATCCAGACTTTAGATTGAAACCCCGCGGCCGCGAGAGCGGCGATATATGCAGGTTTCAGTCGATCAGCAGCCACGACGTCTTCACGGCCATTGATGTCCAGCGTGAACGTCTTTGGTGTTCGATGAAGTACGCGGAATGGGCCAACATAGGCTGGTGTTAGTGGTGGCCGTATTTGGTCACGCCGAACGAAGACGTGACTGCAGTCATGCAGATCCTGACTGACGAAGACAGACTGGGGGTGTCGGTCGGCAGGAATCACAGGAGCAAGGTCCTGAAACGTGGTGCGCAGCTCTCGAATGTACGTGGAGGCATCGTGAGTGGAAGGTGGCGATGATGGCTCGAAGAATTCTTCTGGAAGACGCAGGGAAACGCCATAGACTAGTTCGGCTGATGAGCAGCCGAGATTCGGCTGATGAGCAGCCAAGATCCACTTTCAATGCTGATCGGATGCCCAGAAGTACGAAGGGGAGGTGGTCGAGCCAACGTTTCCTTGGCTAGTGAGCAGTGAGGGCAGCTTTCAGTTGTCGATGAAGCCGTTCGACCATGCCATTGGCGGAAGGATGGTAGGCAGTTGTGTGGATGTGTCGAATGGCCAGGATATTGGCAAGTGCGGTGAAAAGGGCCGATTGAAACTGACGACCGCGATCAGTGGTGACGACAGAGGGGCACCGAAAGCACGACACCCAGCCGTTTGTGAAAGCCTTGGCAACTGTTGGTGCTGTAATGTCGGAAATGGGAAACGCTTCCGGCCATCTGGTGAAGCGATCCACACATGTCAGCAGGTAACAGGCTCCTTGCGATGACGGAAGAGGACCGACGATGTCGAGATTGACGTGAGAAAACCTTGCGTCTGGAGGCCGAAACGGGGATGTTGCCGTGACAGTGTGACGGTGAGCTTTAACGCGCTGGCACTCAAGGCAGGTTCGCGCCCAGCGTCGGACATCAGCATTGATGCTTGGCCAAAGGAAACGAGATGTGACTAGTTTCTGGGTCGCACGAATACCAGGATGGCTCATGTTGTGCAATTCATCAAAAATTGCACGACGAAAAGCTGAAGGCACGAAGGGCCGAGGGACACCAGTAGACGTTTCGCACGTTATTAATGAGGTAGAAAAAGGAAGCGGGCACTCCATGAACGATAGAGACGTGGATGAAGAGCGAAGACGATGCAGCTCAGGATCGTTTCTTTGGGCAGCTGCTAGCTCTTCCATGTCTAGTGGTGGCTGGGTCGACAAGGCATCGATGCGGGATAGTGCATCAGCAGCAGCATTTTCCGGCCCATGCACGTGTCTGAGATCCACAGTGAATTCAGAAATGAAGCATAGTTGATGGATCTCCCGTGCAGTATAATTGCTGTGATTGCGATGGAAGGCAAACGTCAGGGGCTTGCGGTCTGTAACGACGTAAAAGTCCCGGCCCTCCAATAAATGACGAAAATGTTTGATGGCGAGGTATACCGCGAGGAGTTCTCGGGCAAATGTACTGTATTTTGTCTCTGTGGCTTTAATTTTTGCGAGAAAAACCCAAGGGGCTTCCAACCGGATACGTGCTGCTCGAGAACAGCGCCAACTGCCACGCTTGATGCATCGGTGATGAGACAAATTGGGGCATCAGGGACGGGATGTATGAGCATGGTAGCATCTGCCAGAGCCTTCTTGGCAGTGTCGAAGGTAGATGCAGCGTCCTTGGGCCACTCCATTGGCGCAGCCGGGTCTTTCTTTTTAGCCAATGGGTCGGTCAAGGGCTTTAGGAATGTGGCGCACTTTGGAAGAAAGCGGCGATGGAAGTTTAATAGGCCCAGAAATTCTCGGAGTCTCTTCAGTGAAATAGGGGGTCTTTCTTCGGCACCATGTGGAGTGGCGACGCCCAGTTGCTGTAGGAAGGCCGCACAATGCCGAGTTCAAGCATGTGCTCAAACTCGTGGCGGGCGATGGCGAGGCGTTCTCCAGAAAGTCGACGGGGTCGTGTAAAAACGGGAGGTACAGTTGTCACAATGTGGTGAGTGATGGAATGCTTCACCGGTGATTCTCTGGTGTGCGGCTTCGTGATGCTGGGAAAGTCGTCGAGTATTTTTGCATACGGCGAAGCAGGTGTGAGAGCTCGCAGTCCCGTTGGCGAGGAAGTACAGAGTACACCGTTGATGGAGAGGCGGGTGTTGAGATCAATGAGGCGATGAGCATGCATGTCCACAGCAAGGTTGAAAAAACTGAAGAAGTCAGCTCCAAGAACAGCTTGCGAGACGTCAGCGAGGATGAAAATCCAGCGGAACGTACGGCGTAGTCCAAGGTCAAGTGTAAGAGAGCGTTGGCCATATGTGTGAATGGCGGAATTGTTGATCGCTTGCAGTGGGCAGGTCTGTTCGTTGCGACGGCGATCTGCAAACCAGGCCGGGATGACGCTAACCTGGGCTCCTGTGTCGACTAGGAAGCAAGCGCCAGTGATCTTATCAGAAACATAGAAAAGGCGGCATGACTTTCGACCAGTACCACTTGCCACCGTCAGTGGCCGGTCATCGCATTTCCCGACCAGGAGGACGGGCGAGTGCACTTGTGAGCAGAGGCACCGAATCGGCGGTGGCACCAGCACATGGTTGAGGATGAAACGTCCCGCGGCGCGTCGGGTGGCCGAAGTTCCGGAGAACGTGGGGGTGTCGAGGAGTGACTGTGTATCTGGAACCTGGATGACGGTCGATGATGCGCAGGTACAAAGTCATCGAGGCGCCTGACAAGGGCGTCCAAACGGTTCTCGATGCTCGCGAGCGCCGGGTCTGCAGCGGTGGCTGGTGGCGGTGTGGTAACGGCGTTGAGGCTATGTGCCCGCGAGTAGTCCGCCACTCGGTCAGCCATTTCAGCGAGTGTGTCTACTGGAACGTCTCCTGCATCTACGAGGACCGGGACCATGCTCTGCGGTAAGCACTGGAGGAACAACTCACGTAACAGCTTCTCCTCTTGAGGGTCGGAGGGGCCGCCAAGGAGATGGCGCATGCGTCGCAGGAGCTGTGATGGGCGATGGTCACCGAGCTCTGTAGCCGTGAGGAGCTGTTGGAGTCTGCTGTGTTCGGACTCAGATTGCGGTAAATGATAGCTGCCTTCAACGTGTCGTAGGGAAGGGTCGGGTGCGGTGACGCTAAAATATCAGCTAAGTCGTCGGCTACGTCCGTAGGAAGGCAGGATACCAGATGCCAGTACCTGGTCTATTGGCTGGTGATTTGCCGTAGACGGAAGTGCGCCTCGACCTGCAGAAACCATGTGCTGGGGCTGTTGGGCCAGAATGGTGGCAGGTTGACATGTTGAATCGCAGCGACTGCAGCACCGCTAGGTCTGGCGTCTTCTTGGGCGTCAGGACCGGTAGGATTGGTGGCAGAGCCGGTGGGATCCATGCGGGATGATCGGGGCTGTGTGTTCGTTATCGGGTCACCATTAACTGTCGGAGCTTACACGGGAAAGATCCAGCCCTGACAGCTTTCGGTTTTCGAACCAATTTTTTTTATTATCGCGCTGCACGCGCCGCGTGGCCCAAATGCCAACTTCTTCCTCATTGACGCGCAGCGCATTGAGGCGCTACACACTAATAGGTTAACTGAGCGCGCCGCTTTAGTTTGTCATTTAGGCTTGTTTGGCTCAAGCGAAGCAATGTTACATTAAAGGGCACTGCATGCCCGATACCTGACATGGCGTCTATTGTTCAGCATTAGGACAAAATCATTCTCGCCGCCCTGAGCTGCAGACAGCTAGCAAAGGCCTGTTAGCCTGGTGGAATGAATCGCAAATTCCTATGTGTACTTTTCCGGAAAGTCCAACGTCGTAACAATCAGATGCTAATGCCAACGCAGTACAACAAGTATTTTCCTGAAATTGCTTAATTAGCGCGCGATTATCAATGCTAGGTTGTTTCATTTTCTCGGTTATCGAACATGCATCTTCCTGGTTTTTGTATAAGCACGGAAACTCGCACCAGGGCGAGAAATAGATATGGCATCATGCGTTCATTTAAGCATAGAAGGACCGAACAGAATGGTTGTGCTGATTTCACCTTTCGGGAATGGTTTTTCCTAACCTGGTACGAATAAAGGCAATCAATTCCTATGTCTACAGATCCGTGAAGTGAACCGTCCTACATACCGGACATTTCACCTCCAATCCTAGACGCGAAATCGGTGTGGATGTACGCACTTTCAAAAAAAAAAGTGACCACCAAGTGCGCTGTCCACCATGAGGATGAATGCTGAGTTGTGTCGCCGATTTCAGTTTCATCAGTGAAGTGTATCGGTGCCGCGACGTTTGGAAGGTCTCTTTATATCAAGGTTCACTCGAATGCGTCCGGTACTGCGGTAAAGATTGTACTAAAAAAAATAGGCAGATCCCACGTAGAGTGCGAATCGATGATACGTGAAGCACAATAGGGAAATTTCGATATGTCACTTTAAAATAAGCACAACGTTACGAGGTAGACGTAAATTATGCCGTACATGACTTCCGTGTCATGATTATATTGTATGAATGTGTCGTTTACATTCGTAATCGATTCACGTCACGTAATACCAAATTTAGTATATGTAGAGTTAGCTAAACGGCCTCGAGCACGCTATGAGCGTGGTATATTGCCATGCTCTTACATGACACGCGTGTCAAGAATATCATGTTTGCACCAGACATATATTTCGTGCTTCACATGTAACACCGAACTTGGTATATGTGGAGCTATCAAAAGGGCCGTGAGCGCATCATGAAGGGCCCAGTATACTCCAAAGTAGCGTTGACGCGCGCGCGCACTGGACACAGCGACCCTGCGTTAGCAAAACACGAGCGCTTTGTAGTTTGACGCCAGGCACGACCAGCGTCCGTCGGCACGGCCCGATGACAACCGGCGCGTAATGCGACATGCTGCCCTTCGTGCCAATGAATTACCCTCACAACACTGCGTCTCCCTCTTTTCGTGACGGAGGTACACCGGACGCGCTGAAACGCGCAAGAGTCAAGGCAGCGCGGCGCGCGCCTGCGAGTATATACCAGGGCCAGCACCTGGCATGCCAACGCTGGCGTGACGCGGCGAAGCAAACGCCGGTGAGCGCGCGCACCGCGTCACGTCGAAATGTATTGGCGCCTTGACTGTGGCGTATAGTTATCACATGACACGCATCTCATGTTTGCACCAGTCACATACCATCGTCATTCATTCGCGTCTCGTAATACCGAATTTAGCATATGTGCAGCTAGCGAAACGGCCTCGAGCCAATCATTAGTGTGGCATATAATCTAGTTATTACATGACACGAATGTCGTGATTACCATGTTTGGATGTATCATTTACCTATGTCGTCCGTTCACGTTACGTAATACCGAGTTTGGCGCACGTGAAGCTAGCGAAACAGCCGCGAGTAAATCATGAGCGTAGCATGTAGTCATGTTGTTACATGACACGAATCTCATGATTATCATGTTTGCACCAGTCACATACCTTCGTCATTCGTTCACGTACTGTAATATCAAATTTGGTATATGTGACGCTAGCGAAACAGCCGCGAGCGCATCATGAGCGTGGCATGTAGTCATGTTGTTACATGACACGCATGTTATGATGTTCATGTTGGGGTCTGTCGCTTGTGTTCGCCATGCAATCATGCCATACCATACCAGTATTTCAACATGTCATGTGAATGAAATCGCCGCAAGAGCTGCGGCACCATTACATGTAAATCATGACATACGTGTCATGATTTTTATGTTATGACTTGTCAGATATGTTCTTCGTACAATCATGTTATTTCATACCAAAGTTGGCATGTTTATGTAAGCGGTAATGTTTATGTAAATGAAGTACAACTTGACATCATTATACTCATACCACTTGAGCTACGTTTAGGAATGCATGGAGATTCATGCACTCAATCTTGCTCCCCTATTTTCGCTTCGGGACATTTTCTGGCCTCGTTGGCTTATACTGTGAGTGCACACCTAAATCATATCAATATTCTTTTTTCAAACAGATTTGCGGCTGCAGAATTCCTCTGTTTCCCGAAACATGGAAACTGCTGACGCGGCCGAAAACTGGGAGCCTGGTGAGTGTCTGAAACTGCTAAGTATGAAGAATATTGTAGGAAAGATGTAGAATAATGATCCATGTAGATAGATGCGTCCCATCAGCAGAGAATTTAGGGCTTAGCTGTGCTTACATCCCGTGTGTCTTAGTGATCGCAACATTGAAGATATATATATATATATATACATTGGTACACCATACACAGCTATTGGAGCTCCGCAATATTTTGTTTGGTGCATAATGTTTGTCTTTCTAGATCAAAAATTGAGTATTCGAGATTGACTCGCGTTAGCTGTTAGCCCCATTTGATTAGTTTGCTTCCAATTACTTGCAGCTTTTCTTAGAGGTATTGTGAACGTACAACAGACTCTAAAAATGGGAGCTTTGCTTTTTGTTTCTGGATACAACAGCTTGCTACGTCGGTCTTTGTCGTAATGACTTCCATTTTTGCTAGTAAACTGATCTTCTGCTCTGTGAAAATACTCAACGTATTTTGTAACTGTAATACGCATGCATTCAGAAGTAATATATTTGGCAACTCCACAAGCTGGTGGTTCATAGCTTTATATTAGTCGTGCGTCTTCCAGTGAACGCTTCATTACCCGTCAACAATTATTGCATCACCTGCGCTTAGCGCAAATATGAACGCTGCGTACTCGATGACAGTGAACACTTACTGTCATTCAAGTAGTGAACAGATAGAGCACAGTGTAGTCGCATCGCAGAGCCTCTACAGTGTCGGCGTGTTTCTGAAATAAAGATAATTCGTGCCGGGGATCTCAAACCGCTTAAGTGCGCACGCTTTTGTGTTCTCGCAATGTTCATACACTGGTGCCACCTAGCGCAATTCAGGAGCGTCCTCTCGAGGACGATCATTACGCAGATGCTTCATTTTTCGGCTGTGTTAGCGAGAAACGAACACAAACAACTTTCGTGCAGCAGTGAATATACCAAATCGTCCATGACACGGTAAATCGGATTCGTTCTTGCGAGACGCAAAGTTTTCGTGACAATACGTTTCAACTCGTGCGTTTGATCACAGTCCGCAGAGTACACATATCGGCTTCGCAAATTTCATGCAGCCACTTTGGATAGTTCAATGTGATTATCTGACCTTTGTAGTTGAAACTCAGCTTGTTTTATGCGCACAGCCTTCGTCAGTGCTTTGTAGTGCATGAATCCCATAACATTCATTGTACGCGGAAAGTGGCACAGGCTCACGATTTGCTCTCCCAAACCTTGGCCGATGCTCTGCCGCTTCAATTTCACGTTTTTTGATAGATGGCAGCACACTGCAAGTGGTTCGCTTCTTGCCGCGTGTCAGAGCGCATTGTTCTTCGCACCCAGATAAACGTGGTGAGTGACGCCGGGATGGTGTTGTGGGTGACGCGTTCTTGGTGTTATCGAAGTCGTTCGGTGGACAGAATTGCTCAGATTACTTTTAGCAGTGATGTTCAAAGAAACTGTTTTGACGACGAGGGTTTTTATCTGGATGTAGTGCGCACCGGGAGTGAAAGCGACGATGAACGATCAGCTGCCAACTCACGAATCGCGAGTTGCACTTCACGTTCCTCGTGCGTTGATGTTTTCTCACGCTCATAAGTCACTCTGATTGTTTTTATTGTACATTATCATTGTGCAGGCTCAAAACAAAAGCATAATTTTTTTTGTGCATTGCATGCAAGCCAATCACAGTGGATATTACGGAGCGCCACATACCGCCAACACACCTGAGCTCGACGAGCGAAGCGAAATGGTTAACGCAATGAAACGTGCAGTTACGACGACAGTCCACGCTTCTCTGCTAACTTCTCCTGCACTTAACCAGCACCGTGCGAACGACTTTGTTTTTTAAACGAATTTTCACAAAATCGACGTTCCGAAAAGCATACGCGTGTATTCGTTTCGATATCCTTGTTGCGATCGCGATGATGGAAGCTGCAACATCCGAGTGCAGTCAATTACGCTCTGTTCGAGTCTGAGCCTGGCTTTGACACAAGTGCTATTCAATGAAAGTTATATGCTTGTTATGTGTTCAGTGCTTGTGTTCCGTTGAAGAAGCAACTCCATGGTGCTTCTTTCGGTACTCTGCAGCATTCGGTCCTGTGCAACGGCGACGGCGCGCTACTATCTACTGGTTCTGTATACTGCGGCTAATCCGTCAGGCAGACTCGGTACAAAATATCTCGAGGTTCCGTTCAGTTCATACGTTCGCACAGTTTTCTGGCACTCACAGCATTACGCAAAGCGTCGTTGATGCACGGTCGATCAGCTGATACCCCCACTCTTCGCACTGCGGCAAGAAATGAATTAGCGATCATTTTGCGGTCCCTATCGTTTGGAAAAGTGCTTTGGCCCGATATACATTCTTTCAGCTATCAATAGTTCATCCGATGAAAGCAGAAAGGGGCGTACATCCGTGCTTCCTATCTTTTCCTATGCGAGTTCACGGGTTCATAATCTCCCGCGGCTTCTTGGATTGCACGGCGCGCCACCTATAGACCGCGGGCAATGCGTGCGCAACCTCTTCGGTTCTGTTAGCCAGTTTAAGCACCGAAACACCACCGTAGTTTACCCATGCATGCGAGCATTTGCGTTACATTAAATTCCTACAGGGTGCGGCTGGGAGTGCTAAGAAATGCATGTGTGTAAACAAGCGGCTTGGGGTCCCCAGCACTAAAACTCCTTACGTTAGCTCCCGAGCTAACGGGGGAGTTTCTACTCCCTCCCACGCCTAGCCGTGCGTGGCTTTGCCGTGTCCGTGGAAAAGGGGATCCTGGGGGTTGAGCCGACGCTGGGTGATTGGACCGTTAAGGCCCCCCCGGCAGAGGCAACACACCCCTTTGGCCCCGGCTTCACGTAGACGGCACCCCTGGGCTAACCCACCCAGGGGAAATCGGCAGTCGCCTTTTCCTATCTCTCTCTCCCTACATCTTCGTCTTTATCTCTTACTATTTATCTGTCCTGTCTTCTACTCTCTTCCGTTTACTTCCGATATTCATGGCGGCAAGGGTTAACCTTGTGTACGTATCCCACCTTGGATAATTACATTGGGTTATAGTGACAGCGTACGGCTGGCGTCGAGAGGGCTTGTTTCAACAAGTCCAACCGCGTCCCCTTGTTGGGCTCCGTGGTGGGTTGTCGCCGCTGTTACCGAACACATTCATACTTGTATGGCTTTACAAGCATCCGTCGACCTTGATCGGTCTCGTAAGAGAGGCCGCACCGAAGCAAGTTATCACGTCTCGAAAGAAACTAAAGTTACTTTCGCGAAGTACCACAATATCCACAGTGACAGCACACCTCTAAGAAAATTATCCCCATTTTTGGTGGCCAAGTGCCTAAAAGAAAAAATAGGACCCACATGCAAAGCATCCAAAATGTCAAGCGGTGACCTCCTTTTGGAGCTAACCGAAAAAGACCAAGTGCCTAAGCTATCCCAACTAACCAGCATTGGAGAAACAGCTGTCACCGTTTCAGTCCATCGCTCTCTAAACACCAGCAGGGGAGTAATCTCTGAGGAAGACTTCTTAGGCCTTAGTGACGAAGAGCTCCTCGAAGGTTTCCAAGACCAAAACGTCATCAAAGTCCAAAAAATTGTAATCCGTCGCAATAATCAGGAAGTGCCCACCAAACACGTAATACTAACCTTTGGAACATGTGAAATTCCCACCTCTCTTAAGGCTGGGTACTTAAAAATAAATGTCAGACCCTACACTCCCAACCCCAGACGCTCTTTCAAATGTCAGAGATTCGGACGCGCATCGCACTCTTTCAGAGGCAAAGAAACATGCGCGAAATGCAGCGCAAACGACCACAAATCAGAAAACTGTTCATCCTAACCCCACTGTGTTAACTGTGACGGGGGACACCCAGCGTATTCCCGGTCATGCCCATGTTGGAAAAAAGAAAAAGAAGTGATTGCTGTGACCGTCAAAGAAAAAATATCATTCAGCGAAGCGCGAACACGGCTATCATACCTTTTCCACAGAAGTTACGCCGATGTGACGCAGTTGGGGGCAGCGTCACAAAGGCCTCAGGAGTCGACCGCTACCACACCCAGTGGTTCTATGGTTACTCAAACCGCCCCCGTAAAAGAAGCAGCGCCAGCTGCTCCATGCACATCAAAGGGCCCGCAGACTCCGGTCTCCCTGAGCCCTAAACTCAATAGAGTGCCGAGGCCTGAGATCCGTTTCTCAGCGCCTCACTCTCGATCTTCCAGCGCCTCAGACAAGGCAATGGAGATCGACCACAAAACTCCGGTGTCATCGACACCGAAGGACAAGCGCTCTCTCGAGCGTACCAAACAGAACAAGGACTAAGTCCCAGTAACCACAATAAGTAAGCGATAACCGTAATGGTTATCGTATTTCTTTCTATTTCTATTTCTTAATATTGTCACCTATCATCTTTTATACCGATCAATCCCCAGAAGTATATTTACTTAACTTTATTCTGCCATGGCTTTTATCGTACATTGGAACTGTAGAGGCTTAATTCATAACTTAGGTGACATAAAGGACATCATTAACAAATTCTCACCAGTAGCCTTTTGCCTCCAAGAGACAAATCTTGGTGCAAAACACAGCCATTTCCTAAGAGGCTTCAAAGTTGCCCGAAAGAACCGCGAACATCGCAACTGTCTTAGCCATGGCGTCTCTCATAATCAAATGGTGGTTATGGGACGTTAAACCCCACAAATCAATCAGGAGGAGTAGCCATAGTGGTGCAGGGCAGCACTCCTACGCGAGATGTCCAAATAAACACATCTTTCGAGGCCGTAGCCGTCACCATGCTATCATACAAAACCATCACCATCTGCTCACTGTATATCCCACCTCACACCCTTTTCACTACCAAAAACCTAGAAAATCTAGTGGAACAGTTGCCAAAACCATTTATCTTAGTTGGGGATTTCAATGCTCATTCAACCCTTTGGGGTAGCAACAAAACTGACGCAAGAGGGCAAGCCGTGGAAGATTTCATTTTATCAAATGACATCTGCCTTCTTAATTCCGGTGCTTTTACCTACTTTTCACCAACCTCGCGCACTTTTAGTTGCTTAGACCTCGCCATGTGTTCATCGTGTATTTTTAATGATTTTAAACGGACGTCGTCAACACGTCTTATGGTAGTGATCATCAACCCGGCATCATAAAACTCATACCATCTTACCCAACTTTAACAAGCAGGCCACGCCGGTGGAAACTACAGCTCGCAAACTGGCCAGTTTTCACAGAAAACGCTAAGCTCGATGAAGTTTTCTCATCGGAGCTTTCTGTTGAGGAACTAAACGAAGAGTTCGTCAAAGTTTTAATTTTAGCAGCAGAAAAAGCAATACCGCAATCATCCGGCATCGAACGCAAGAAATTCAACCATTGGTGGACAAACGAGTGTACTGATGCCAAAAAACTACAAAATAAGGCCTGGGGAATTCTACGAAGATACCCCACATAAGCCAACCTCATCAACTTCAAACAGGCAAAAGCCAGAGCCCGATTTATTCGAAGACAGGCAGAAAAGGATTCATGGCAAAAGTACATATCATCAATTAACAGTTCAGTCCCATCTAAACACATCTGGGACCAGGTGAGGAAGTTCAAGGGAGAGTACTCCTCCTACACAATACCACTGCTTACAAGTCCAGACACACAATCAACACTAGAAGACCAGGCCAACCTGTTAGGAGAACACTTTTATAAGGTATCATGCTCAGCAAATTACACCAATACATTCCTGAAATACAAAGAAAATGCAGAAAGACAAAGACTGCCAACTAGCAGTACCTCAAATGAAAGTTATAACCTTCCGCTTACGCTGCACGAATTGAACAGGGTACTTTCTGCCGGTAAAAAAACGGCAACAGGGTCTGACCACATACACTACGCAATGTTGGCACACCTATCCCAAGCATCCGCAAAGGCACTTCTCCAATTCTTCAACAAAATATGGGACTCTGGCATAATGCCTGAAGATTGGAAAAAAGCCATAGTCATACCATTCCTAAAACCTGGTAAACCCCCAACAACCCCAAGTAGCTATAGACCCATTGCATTAACAAGTTGCCTTGCAAAAACTTACGAAAGCATCATAAATATTAGACTTACCTTCACTCTGGAATCGGAGCACCTAATAGACGCACACCAGTGCGGATACAAAAAGGGCTGTTCCACCACTGATCACATTGTTAGGCTGGAACAAGAAATACGACAAGCATTTCTACACAAACAGTTCTGTCTCTCGGTCTTCTTTGACTTTGAGAAAGCATATGACACAACTTGGAGATACGGAATTCTCAGAGATCTAGCTAACTTAGGGATTCGCGGAAGAATGCTGAACTGCTTACACGATTTTTTATCAAATAGAACTTTTCAAGTACGTTTGGGTACGGTACTGTCACGAATATTTGTCCAAGAAAATGGTGTACCACAGGGCTGCGTTTTGAGTACCACCCTGTTTATAGTGAAAATGAACTCCATCAACAGGACTATACCCTGTACAGTCATGCACTCCATCTATGTTGATGATCTGCAAATTGCATGCCGAGCCTCCAGCCTATCATCCTGCGAAAGGCAACTCCAAATTACAATAAATCGGCTTACGAAATGGGCCGACCAGAATGGCTTCCGCTTTTCAGCCCAAAAAACCACAGCTGTTCTCTTTACGCAAAAGAGAAGATTGTTCCCTGAACCCGCGCTCAAACTATACAACATCAACATTCCGGTAAAACAAGAACACAAATTTCTAGGAATCACATTCGACCAAAAACTAAACTTTCTGCCACACATAAATGCACTGAAAACTAAGGCAAACAGAGCGCTCAATGTGCTCAAAGTAGTCTCCCATAAACACTGGGGTTCCGATCGACTCTGCCTTATACGTATTTACCGATCTCTTGTACGCAGCATTTTAAACTACGGATGCGTAGTCTACGACTCGGCGCGAAACTCATACATCCGCCGTCTTGACCCTATACACAACCTCGGCCTCCGTCTGTCAAGTGGTGCTTACAGAACATCACCTGTGCAAAGTCTATACGTAGAATGCAATGAGCCTCCTCTATGTGATCGAAGAGCATTACTAACCTTGTCATATGTTTTAAGAATAAGGTCGTCACCTGAACACATCTGCTATGAAATTGCCGAAAAATGTGACTCGCGCTCACACTACCTCAGAAAACCGAACCTAATCAAACCACTTGTCCTACGTTTCGAGGAATACTGCCGCTTTTATACCATCCCTTATGGATCACTAGATGTCGCTATTAAACCACCAAGACTGCCGCCATGGTTTGACCTGTCACAGCTATGCGAATTTTCACTAAGCCGGTTCAACAAAAAGGCACCCCACCAGAACGCATAATCCAAAAATTTTGTACACTTCAGCACGAATATAGGGATTACGAAGAATTTTACACAGATGGCTCAAAAACGGAGGACCACGTGGGTATTGGGATTGTGACGACGAAAAGCGCAATTTCGGTGAAAGTACCTCGTAGTTTTTCTATTTTTTCAGCTGAAGCTTATGCCTTGAGTGAAGCAGTTTAGAAAACCATCGCTGAAAAATACAAGAAAGCAATCATATACACCGACTCACTAAGCACACTAAAAGCACTACATATAAAATCCGAATGTGAGCCTATAGTGGGCGACATTTTAAACATGGTATACTTAAACAGCCAGACAACCTGCATCCGTTTCTGCTGGGTCCCAATTCATGTTGGGATACCCGGAAACGAAAAAGCAGATAAGTATGCTTCCCAGGCAGCCCATAAAACAGTAACAAAAGTAAAAATTCCCCTTAAAGATATCCAGAGAACGATTCGCCTGGCCCTACTAGCAAAATGGCAAAAGCAATGGGACACCTGCACGAACAATAAGCTCCACCTGGTGAAACCCACACTCGGGGAATGGAAGACCTGCCGTCACCAGCAACGGTTTATTGAAGTTGTATTATGCCGACTTCGCATTGGACACACACACTTGACACACAACTTCTTACTCGCAAAGGAAGAACAACCAACGTGTGAAAAATGCCAAGAAGCGTTAACACTTATGCACATCCTAATCACATGTCCTACCATTGAAACACAGAGACAAAAACATTTCAGCAAGCTATACAAACAACACGTACCTTTATACCCTGCTTTGTTCCTAGGAGATGACCCTCTAGTACCTCTGCCTGACTTGCTAAACTTTCTGAAAGAATGTAACCTGTTAAATAAGCTTTAAAATCTCATCTTTTTAGCTTCCATTCCTGAAAGTCTTGTGACTGGCGCAGCATAGCCTTAGCTGCTTTTGCGCCATAAAAAACCAAATTAACTTAACCTGTTCTGTGCTGAGGTGAGGCCAGCAAACGGAAGAAAGCGTACAGAGAAGAAAGCAACGAACGAACGCGGGTATGAGATTGTCAGGGGTTCCCGGCATAAAAATTTTATTTTATTTCTAGCGAAAATTTTGATAGAAAAACTGATAGCCTATGTTGGGCAACACGACCTCCAACGTTTCCTTTGCAAGAGACAGCGCACAGGAAAGGACCAGCCATCTCAGTTCGGTCATTATTGGCACCCGCGGCTGGCAAAACTATGGTAGCTTACTACTAAAGAAAAAAAATAGCGGTGTATTTTCACGCTTCACTGGCAAAGGTCGTCGAATCTTCTGTCTGCAGAGAGAGAATAAACAACGTTCATTCTGACTTTTTGCGCGAAAAAATCTGCAAGTAGACGCTGCGCTAGATATAGGCGTCGTCCGGCAGCAATTTCAAGAAACGAAGTCTTTTTATAACGCAAAGCCACTGGTAGGGGGCGAAACCGTGGATTGGATTGGATAAACTTTTATTTGATCCTCCAAAACACAGATCGCTGTGTTGTGGGCAGCTCCCACGTGGGGACTGAGATGCCAAGCTCCTCAGCCGCCTCGCGGGCTTGGTGGACAGCCCAGAGCTGATCTGCCAAGGATGAGCTGCGGATTGCCGCCTCCCATCTGGCAGAGGTGATGTTGGATATATGAGCGAACTTGGTGCGCTGCCAGAGCATGGGTTCTAATGAAGCTTTTTCCCCACAATGTGGACAAAGATTACTTGGGTAGAGGTCAGGGTACATGATGTGTAACATTTTCAAAGTAGGGTACATCCGCGTTTGTAAAAGCCTTAATGTAAGTGCTTGGGGCCGGGTCAGATTTTTGTGAGGTGGAGGGAAAATCCTTCTAGACAGGTAGAAATGTTTAGTGAGCTCGTTATATGTTGTATGAATTTCCCGATTATCCCCTTCACCGGTAGAACGCATCCCCGGGGAGGCGCGGTTGGAGAGTTCTCGCGCTGCCTCGTGTGCTGCTTCGTTGAGATTGGGAGGGGAATCGTTGATTTGCCCAAGGTGAGCTGGAAACCAACTCACAAGATGATGCGTTATGTTCTTGCCTTGCAGTATTCTCAGCGTTTGTTCAGAGACCGTCCCCTTGGCGAACGCCCGTAGTGCTGCCATGGAATCACTGTAGACGACTTCAATGTTATCCATCTTGAGTGCTAAGGCGATGGCCACCTGTTCCGCAATGATTGGGTCTTTCGTCCTGACCATCGCTGAGTTGACGACATGGCCAGCCCCATCAACTACCACTGCCACAAACGCTTTCCTATTGGCGTAGGAAGCCGCGTCAACAAATACGATCCTTCGTTCCTCGTTTGAGACTTGACGAAGTATAGTCCTGGCCCTCGCTACTCTTCTTCCGACGTTGTGTTCTGGATGCATGTTTCTTGGCATAGAAGACACCGTGAAATTCTCCCTGATGTTGTCGGGGATATCATTGTAATTGTGCCTGATTGCCATTGGGTGTTAGCCCAGCTCCTGCAGGATAATTCTCCCCGACCTTGTTGTAGATAACCTTGCAAACTGTGCTCTCTCTTGGGCTTCTGCTATTTCTTCGACCGTGTTTTGAATGCCAAGCTCAAGCAGACGCTCGGTACTGGTATGTATGGGTAGGCCCAGGACCTTCTTGATAACTTTCCTGAGGAGCACATTCAGTGTCTCGGACTCTGCTCTTGACCAGTTGTGCATTGCTGCCTCGTACGTGAAGTGGCTTAGAACAAACGCATGCATCAACCTGATGAGGTTGTCTTCCTTGATTCCATTTCTTTTGTTGGCCACTCTGCGTATGAGGTGCACCACACTGTCTGTTTTCAGAGTTAACTTGGCTATAGATTCCCAGGCAGCCCATAAAACAGTAACCGTAGGCCGGGCTCTATCTTCGGTTGGCGCCGGTAGACTCTATCAGCATGCCCAAGACTTTGATGGAGTCGAACCTCTGGATGGAATCTCCTTGATTTGTACGGAGGTGGATATCTATCTGGTTTAACGGCTTCCATCCCCTGGGCTTCGGCCTCCGGCGTGCGGTTCGATACAGTAAAAGTTCTGACTCACTCGAGGAGCACTTGAGCCCAGAAGGACGAAGGTACTCTTCTACGGTGTCAATCGCCTTTTGCAGGGCCCTCTCAATCTGCCCCTCGCTTCCACCTGTGCACTAGATGGTAAAGTCATCTGCGTAGATGCTGTGCTTCAATCCTTCAATGCTCGATAATTTCTTTGACAGTCCAATCATGGCAATGTTGAACAGCATTGATGAAATCACTGCCCCTTGCGGCGTGCCCCTTGCTTCTAGTTCAATTGCTGCGGTCTCGATATCTGCCATCTTCATCACGGTTTTCCGATTTGTAAGAAATGATCATACGTAGTCATAGAAGGCTTTCCCCAGACCAAGCTTGGAAATCGCTTGGAGTATGAATGAGTGGTGGATGTTGTCAAACCCTTTTTCTAGATCTAGGCACAGAATGGCTCTCACGTCTCTGGTTTTGTTGTCGATGACGTGGTGTTTGATAAGCTTCAATGCATCTTGTGTTGATAGCCCTGCCCTGAATCCAACCATATTGTGTGTATATATGTCGTTATCTTCCAAGTACTTGTTTATCCTGTGCAGTATGGCATGTGCTGCAACCTTGCCTATACATGATGTCAAGGATATTGGCCTCATGTTGTCCAAGTTAGGGGGCTTTCTTGGCTTAGGAATAAGTATCGTCCAGGCCAGCTTCTACTGCTCTGGCACCCTGCCTTCTTTCCATGCTGCATTGATCATATCCTTCAGGGTTTCAATTGAATCGTCATCAAGGTTACGAAGGGCCTTGTTTGATATTGTCACGCAGCAAAGGACGGCGCAGTTGTATATAAGGAAAACAAGTTTATTGGAGCGAACTTGTGCTCCCCTAACAACTGAAAGAATACACAGGCGGCGAAGCAGCGGTTGTGAAACGACGTGCACGCTGGTGAGCGTCGGCGATCGAATGTCGCGGCATCGGCTGTGCGGGAATTTATATCCCTCGGCGCGAGCGTTTCTCGAATAGTCGAATTGTATTGAGAACGCTGTGATAGCGTTTGTTCGAAACGCTGTTTGTTCGGAACGCTCGAAGCGTTGTTCGATAGCGTTTGTTCGAAACGCTGTGATAACGTTTGTTCGAAACGCTGTGATAACGTTTGTTCGAAATGCTGTGAAAACAGTGATAGCACAGGCCGGCGCAGCCAGACCGAAAAAACAAAACACAACTAAACAAACCCAATGCATGGTTCGCGGCATTACCCCCCCCCCCTCTAAGAGTGCATCGACTCGATGCTAACATAAGGGACAGTCCAAACAAATTAAAATAAAAGTTCGTCATCGTCCGTAGAAAGGTTTTAAGCGAACCACACGGACGACTTCGGGCCGCGTGCGTCGTCGTGACGTACGGGAGTCACCATCGGGGATCACTTGGTACGTTAGTTCGCCAACACGTCGTAGAATCCGGTAGGGTCCGAAATAGCGTCGTAGAAGTTTCTCACTGAGTCCACGTCGTCGAATGGGAGTCCAAACCCACACACGATCTCCAGGATGGTACTCGGCGTCTCGGCGTCGGAGATTGTAGCGTCCGGCATCCACCAGTTGCTGGTCCGTTATACGAACTCGAGCGAGCTGGCGGGCCTCCTCCGCACGTTGGAGGTATCCTTGGACGTCGGCGTTGATGTCGTCGTCTTCTACGTGCGGAAGCATGGCGTCGAGCATCGTAGTCGGCCGTCTTCCGTAGACGGGCTCGAACGGTGTCATCTGCGTGGTTTCTTGGGTAGCCGTGTTGTACGCAAACGTGACGTACGGGAGGACTTCATCCCACGTCTTATGTTCAACGTCGACGTACATAGACAGCATATCCGCGATTGTCTTATTCAGCCGTTCCGTTAGTCCGTTCGTTTGGGGGTGGTACGCCGTCGTTCTTCGGTGATCCGTGTTGCTGTAGCGTAAGATTCCTTGCATGAGCTCCGCAGTAAAGGTCGTTCCGCGGTCCGTGATTAGGACCTCAGGGGCTCCATGTCGCAGCACAACTTTGTTAATAAAGAACTTTGCAACTTCTTGTGCAGTTCCCCTCGGAAGAGCGGTGGTCTCTGCGTAGCGCGTCTTGTAGTCTGTCGCTACGACAATCCATTTGTTCGCTGATCGGGATGTAGGGAACGGGCCCAGAAGGTCCATTCCGATCTGTTGGAAGGGCCTCGTTGGGACGGCGATCGGTTGCAGATGTCCGGCGGGTCTCGTCGGTGGTGTTTTTCGTCGCTGGCGGTCACGGCAGCTCCGGACGTAGTTGGTGACATCGGATGTAAGGTGGGGCCAGAAGTATTTCGCCTTGATTTTTGTAATCGTGCGAGCTGTTCTGAGATGTCCGGAAGACGGGTCGTCGTGGCACGCTTCCAAAATTTCGTCATGAAGGTCTGCGGGGATGACAAGTAGATAATTCGTTTTCGTTCCGGGGTTGAAATTCTTCTTCACTAGGATGGAGTTTTTGAGGCTGAACGCTGGTAAGTTGCGCTTGAACGCCCTAGGCACGGCGACGTTGCGTCCTTCAAGGTAGTCGATCATGGCGCGGAGGTCAGGGTCGGCACGCTGCTGGGCGACTAGGTCGCTCTCTGTCACGACTCCGAAGAACGCGCTGCCTTCATCGGAGTCCTGTGGTGGTGGGTCGACGGGGGCGCGGGACAGGCAGTCGGCGTCGGAGTGTTTCCTGCCGGATCTGTAGAATATTGTAACGTCGAACTCTTGCAGGCGCAAGCTCCACCGCCCAAGACGGCCAGAGGGGTCCTTCAAATTGGCGAGCCAACACAGCGCATGATTGTCTGTCACAACCTTAAACGGTCTACCATATACGTATGGGCAAAATTTTGAAATGGCCCATATGATAGCCAGGCACTCTTTCTCGGAGGCAGAGTAGTTTCTCTCCTCCTTCGACAGACCACGGCTTGCATAGGCGATTACCTTTTCGTAACCGCTTTGCTTTTGGACGAGGACGGCACCCAAACCGATATCACTGGCGTCCGTGTGCATTTCCGTTTCGGCGTTTTCGTCGAAATGAGCGAGCACGGGCGGGTTTTGCAGGCGTTGTTGCAGCTCGCAGAATGCCTTTTCTTTGTCGTTTTCCCAGCTGAAAGGGGGGCTTTCTTTCGTCAGGCGCGTGAGTGGCTCTGCAATGCGTGCGAAGTTTGCGACGAAGTGCCGGTAGTATGCGCACAGTCCGAGAAACCTTCGCACACCCTTCTTTCGGCCTTGGGAAGCTCGCAATGGCTGATGTTTTTGCCGGGTCAGATAGGGCTCCCGCGGCGTTCCCGACGTGACCCAAGAACTTGAGTTCCTCGTACGCGAAACGGCACTTTTCACGCTTCAGCGTTAACCCCGACGTACGAATGGCCTCGAGTACAGATTCCAACCTTGTGAGGTGTTCGTCGAAAGTCCGGGCGAATACGACAACGTCGTCGAGGTATACGAGGCAAGTGTGCCACTTCAGGCCTGCGAGCACAGTGTCCATGACTCTCTGAAACGTTGCGGGCGCCGTGCACAGCCCAAACGGCATCACCTTGAACTCGTATAGACCGTCCGGGGTTATAAATGCCGTCTTCTCTCGGTCTCTCTCGTCCACTTCAATTTGCCAGTAGCCGGTCTTCAGATCCATGGATGAGAAGTACTTGGCGTGGCAGAGGTGGTCGAGGGCGTCGTCGATTCGTGCCAGGGGGTACACGTCCTTTTTGGTGATTTTGTTTAGTCTCCGGTAGTCAACACAGAATCTTAAAGTGCCATCTTTTTTCTTCACGAGTACAACCGGCGCAGCCCACGGACTTTTCGATGGCTGTATTGTGTCATCGCTGAGCATGTCATCTACTTGAGTCCGGATGGCTTCGCGCTCGTGTGAAGAAACGCGGTACGGTGACTGTCTGGTAGGCCGGGCTCTATCTTCGGTTATTATCCGGTGCTTCGCCAAAGGTGTCTGACGTAACTTCGAGTTCGAGGAAAAACAATCGCTGTAGCGACGGAGTAACTCCAGTAATTTGTCCCGATTTTCTTGCGACAGCGCCGGGTTCACGTCGAAAGGATGTGGCAGCCTGGAAGCATCTGCGCGTGTGCGTTCAAAGGTGGCGACCGCGATCACTTGACTCGCTTCTTGCGTTTCTTCGAGGAACGCAATTGCTGCGCCCTTGTTTAGATGCTGGTACTCCTCGGTGAAATTGGTGACCAAAACGTGGAATCTGCGTTGCTTAAACCGTGCAATGCCTCTTGCGACAGACACACCGCGGTCTAGAAGCAACCTTTGGTCAGTCTCCACGATAGCGTCGACGTCAGGAGCAGCACCTTCACAATAGACGGCGATCATCAAGCTTGCGCGGGGTGGCAGGGTGACGTGATCGTCGGCGATCCTTACAGCAGCACGGTGTCCGAGGTTCGGCTGCGGCGTCGTGGAGTGATCGGAAGAAAACGTTATCGACCTGGTCTGCAGATCAATTATTGCGCCATTGTCCGTCAAAAAGTCCATTCCGAGAATTACGTCGCGGGAGTAGTTAGGCAAAAGAACGAACTCCGCAGGGTACGAAGTGCCGTCTATGGTGACGCGCTATGTGCACATTCCACTTGGGGTCACGAGGTGGCCTCCTGCTGTGCGTATGTGGGGACCGTCCCATCTGGCCGTAACTTTCTTTAGCTTGGACGCGAATGACCCGCTCATGACCGAGTAGTCGGCTTCCGTGTCGACAAGGGCGACTACGTCAAGGCCATCGATGCACAACTGGACGTCGGATGCCGCTTTCCTCGAATTTCGGGTGCGTCGGGGCGTCGTATCGCGGCTTGCGCGTGTTGATGGTCGGGCACTATGCGTCGTCATCGTCGTCTTCTCAGCGGCAGGCTTCGTAATTTCGGGTACGCGTCGCGCAGCGTAGCTGTCGTCGTTTTCGGGGGTCTCGTCAGGGTGTCGTCGGGTCGTCGGGATGAGGGCATGTCGTGAATCACGGTCTTGCGTCGTTGGAGGGTTTTCATTTTTTCGTCGTTGTGCAACTTCACCTCCAGAAATTGCTGCTTTTAGTTTCCCCCTCGTGGGCTGGGGGACCTTCCACGGGCGAAGTCAGCATTGCTGCGAGGGTTGGGGGATTGGTACGGGTAGGGCGACGACAAACGGTTGAAACGGGACGGTCCACGGCTGGTGTTCGACAGGTATTCTTCGATCTCAAATGGGCGCTGGCCGGCTCGCGGGCGGGGTGCGTCGACGGAGAACCCACGCAAACCCAGCCTCTTGTACGGGCAGCGGCGGTAGACGTGGTCGGCCTCTCTGCAGTGGTAGCACCGCGGACGATTATCTGGCGTTCGCCACACCTCGGTCTTCCTGGGCGCTTGGTTTCGGTTTACAGGGGGTCGAGCGGGCGACATTGGGCGGCGGTACGGCGGGGCCTCTTGATAACGGGTTGGGACGGGTCGGGGTCGACGAGCAGCAGCGGAGTAGGTCATCGCTTGTGGTTCGTAAGATGCTTCCGACGGCGTAGAATTCCCCAGTGCTTGCTGAACCTCCTCGCGGACGACGTCAGGGAGGGAGGCGACTTGGGGCTGCGGCGTTGCTGGGAACAATTTCCTCAGTTCCTCGCGAACGACGGCGCGGGTGGTCTCCCGCAAGTCTTCCGTCGCCAATCCAGGGGCGCTTACTGGGTTCACCAAAAGGGTGTTGAGTGGTCTATCGTATTGCCGCGAACGCATATCCAAGGTCCTTTCGATCATCGAAGCCTCGGTGACAAACTCAGCGACGGTCTTAGGGGGGTTGCGGATGAGTCCAGCGAAGAGCTCTTGTTTAACTTCCCGCATCAGAAAGCGCACCTTTTTCTCTTCTGCCATTTCGGGGTCAGCTCTCCGGAACAGTATCTTCATCTCCTCAGCGAACAGTACAACACCTTCGTTAGGGTGTTGCATTCGCGTCTCCAACAAAAGGGCGGCTCGTTCTTTCCGCACAACCGTAGCGAATGTTTTGAGCAATTCGTTCTTAAAGACAGTCCAGTCGGTTAGGGAGCCTTCATGGTTCTCAAACCACGTTTTAGCTGCATCCTCCAAATAGAAGACATGACGAAACGTTTCTTTGTCATCCCACCTGTTAAAGATGCGGACGCGCTCCAGCTTCTCCAGCCACTCTTCCGGGTCTTCACCAGGAGATCCTCGGAATGATGGGGTCTCACGAGGTTGTTGCAGAACGACGGGAGGGTTGGTAGCGCTGGTCATGGTACCTGCGTTGATCATCGTCGTTTTTACGTCTTCTTTACTCCTTTTATCCGGGAGCAGTCCAAACTCTGGCTGAAGGCCTTGCTGTCGGCGGCTGACTCGGGTTGGGCGTGCTTATCGTGTTGGGCTTGCTTGTCGGCTTGGCAATGGCTTAGGGTTCATGTACCCCGCACCTCCACCAGATGTCACGTAGCAAAGGACGACGCAGTTGTCTATAAGGAAAACAAGTTTATTGGAGCGAACTTGTGCTCCCCTAACAACTGAAAGAATACACAGGCGGCGCAGCAGCGGTCGGCAAAACGACGTGCACGCTAGTGAGCGTCGGCGATCGAATGTCGCGGCATCATAGAGAAAGAAGAAGACAAGAGCGGACACTCCGCAAAACCTGGCCTCAGGAAATGCATTTTCTTCGTTCAGCGAACTGGGAGCGCAGAGAACAGTTTTGACATGCGCATTTTGTGTTTATATATGTCCTTCCGATGTGGAAAATAAATCAGTTGATAGTTGAGCGCTCGTGTTGTGTGGTTCCTCGCTTCGTCCTTTGTGTTTTCTCTGCGCTCCCAGTTCGCTGAACGAAGAAAATGAATTACCAACTGGCCCATATTTTGATCCTTCTGCTCAGGAAATGCGTCACGACTACGTAACGAACTAGTGCTCCCACCAAACGTCAGAGGGCGCAAGCGCAAAAAAACACAGTTATAATCAATGCAACAGAATTGTTTTCACAAATTAATAATTACACGCCCAAATTTGGTATGTTCTTTATACATAAAAACGATTTATTCAACACACCTTACGCGATTATTTTTTTTAGCCGTACTGTCATAAACACCATCTACCCAGCGACAAGCACATGCATGACTGACAGCGAGAAGCTTTCGTCGCTTTCGGCAACGTCGGCTGCGTCGGCGTTTTCAAGCGTGAGATAACAGGTGAGGCACGTTTTCAAGCGAAGCTTGTTGAATGACATGTTGTTGGTCTTGTTGGGTCATTTTTTCAGAAAACGGTTACGCCTGCGCGAAAAAGACACCATGCAACAAACATAGAAAGATGCACACACACACGTTGCGCTTCGTGTGTGCGAGTTTGTTTCTTACGTGGCGTCTCATTAACGCAGTTGTAACCTTTTTCTGAAGCTTGTAAGGACTGGGAGGTTCGCTAAAAAGAAAGTTTGTGGCTCTATGCGGCGGCTAGACGGGAACATTGTGCAACGTATGCAGTATAGCAAAGGCGGCACGGCGTCAAGCCGAGGCGACGCGTGCTGCGTCTGCCACGGACGCCAGCGTTCTGTAGGCAGAGCATAGCTGGGCAGCTAGGTGATAGGCTCGGTGGCTCGGTGCAAAATATTGAGAAGCGTTCGCTGGGCCTCGCATGCTTCACGACACGTTTCCCGAAGGATCGCAACACGAATAATTCTTGGTGTGCCGGAGGCAAATCTGGACTAGCCAAGTGGCCATCATCTTCGTTTCTTCGCTAGCCTTGTGCCACTAGTGCAAGCTGCCCACAAATTTTTTTGACGTTTCCAATATAATTTTACCGCACAAATTTCAACTACGATTTTTCTTCCCAATGTACTGCTGATACTGCGTACGCACGAAGGTGTTCTAAAGTTTCCAGGCCGCGATACCATTGCATTACAAGGGATAGCGGCCTGGAAACTTCTGAAGATCTTTGTTCGTGGTCTTGACGTATATCTTTTTAAGTCAGAGTTTTATGGGTCAAAGATGTATCGTATTGTGCATCGATTAGCTAATCATTCAAAGGGGTTTGTTGGTACACTTATGACGTGCACAAATCTTTTTTGTAATTTGACAGCGAAGCATCCACTTACTAACATTTTGAGACCGCGCTGACGCCATGCCGTCCGGCGGTCCAAGCTACGGCAGCTACTGCTGTGTATCGTGGTGCTTCAACAATGGCAGAACCCACAAGAAGCCTGGGACGAGTTTCTTCCGCGTACCACGGGACGGCAGGTGTGTTAAAGCTTTTGTATGGTTTGCATGTCTGTAGGCTTACTGTTCGTACTTGCTAAGTGAGGGTAACAATAAAAAATCACTATTCAAGCACTTCCCCTTTCAGCTGATAGTTCATTGCCAATGCAGGATGAAAGCATGGATGCAGTATGCTGGACGCGATGATCTCCTGAGTAAGCCGGCCAGCCTATTGTACGCAACGTACAGAGTTTGTAGCGACCATTTTACTGCTCAAAGTTTCATGGACCCTGGGCACACAAGGCTTACAAGAATGGCTGTTCCCAGTGTGCAACCAGCTGCACCATGTAAGTGATTGACTGAAACTCAAATATGTGCAATAGCAGCCACTTGTGTTGAATCAGTGGCGACAGTTAACCGTGAAGATCTTTGTAGCCGATGGAGAAACCTCACTACAGAAGTAACACTTGGAAAGTCTTAAATTCTGTGAATTGTGGGCTATTACCTTCCTAACAGCAGCTTTACATTTCTGTCATTTTTTGATGCTCTGGACCTGCGCAACTTGTTTTGAAAGACTTTAAAGGGCTATTTCACGTTATCTTCAAGCCTGAGTGCACATGTACATATACCTGAAAGCTGGCACTGTTGATAATTCCAAAAATCACAAATTACTTGTTTCCTAGTTGGTGCCTTCTCTTTTCTTCCACGTTCGACCAATTTATGCGTTTGAAAGAGCTGTTTAAGGTTTCCCCATGCTAAAAGCTTTGTAACTCGTACCAACTGCACATATATGCAGGTTCTCTGAGTGTCGCTTCAAGTAGTGACTGTGACATGGCTGCAGAAGCTGCACTGCAAGGTGCGGATGACCTTCAGTTTGTGTTATTTTAAGCCTCTTACTGACACATTGTCGTAATTTCATCTCTTCAGGACCTGCGGTAGAGGCTTCAAAAAGCGGCTCCCACACATTGAGGTGCCCCGATGAACAGGGTGCGTTCAGTGTCGTGATTTCTTTTTTTTTACCCAAATTGACTGTTGACCAAACCTCTGCAGGTGGCAGCTCCCTTGTAGCTGGTGAAAGAATTTCTGATGATTTCGTCTTGCTGGAGAAAACCTTAACCAGTCGTTCAGCTGTCACAAAAGGAACCGTTGTGGTCGGTAAGTTGTATGTTCACTTCAACACCAGAGTGGATTGATATAGAGACTTCCGCAGACCGCTCGCAAGATTGTTCCGACAGCACTGTCCGAGGCACTGAACAAGCTTCACAAAACCCTCCAGAAGACGTCTCCGCCAACAGCTCCACGCCTGAGTGCCTTAGAGAAAATGGTGACTATGCTTTTATTGCAGCAGTTTTTAATGTGCTATTTTATGTTTAGGACATTCTGAGGAAACTATCCTCAAAAGGACACTACGTGTGCACTTACAAAATGTAAGGGTGGGCTCTCAGTGATTTTAATTTTTTTGTGCATTGTCAACATTGTGAATGGTTTGTTTTTAGGTAGTGGAATCGAAAACTTTGTACCACAGAAAGTTGTGCACCTTGGGTCTGAAAGAGCGAGGAAAGTGCCCGTATGGGATTAGTTGTTCTTCGCTTTTACATCAATTTTTTTTTGTTTATTGCAGTGCGTTCCTGTGTGCCAGCGACAATGTCTCCATCAATGAAGTACAAGCAAACCATTAAACATCTGCAAGCCAAAGTAGCAGCACAGCGGAAAACTATCAAAAGACTGCAGAGACAGCCTCACCAAGCACCGTCATCGACTTCGAAGGCCCTTGAAGTTATCCGACCGCACGTCACCGAGGAGGTTTTTAAACTTCTTTCTGCACATGTTCGCTTGAGGCCCAAACGCAAGGGCAAGCGGTTTCCCGTGTGGCTCAAGAAATTCGCTCTTCACTTAAACTTCCGAGGTCCGCGAGCATACCGATTTCTGGCTCCGTATTTTTCTTTGCCCTCCCGGCGTTCATTAAGGAGGTGGCTAGCTAATGTAAAGATGACTCCAGGCATAATTCCAGGAATCCTTTCTTCCATTGCAACAAATACTCAAGTTTGGAATGAACGGGACCGAGTGTGCGCTTTAGTTTTCGACGAAATAGCACTCAAAAAGAATTTGTACTATGATGCTTCAAGAGACGTTGTCCAGGGTTTTACAGATGATGGCACTCATCGCACTTCAACCATCGCTGATCGAGCACTGGTTTTTCTTCTTGTTGGTGTTTCGAGAAAGTGGGTTCAACCGGTTGCTTTTACTATAGGGCACACATCAACACCATCATCTGTTATGCATAACTTGCTGGTGTTACTCATTTTGGAGCTTAGGAGCATTAATATTGCAGTGAAAGCAGTCATTTGTGACCAGGGCAGTTCAAATGTAAGTCTCGCTAACCAACTGAGAGTGACTGTAGCAAAGCCTTTTTTGAAGTTAATGTGAGCGGGTATATTACATTTTTGATGTTCCGCATTTAATTGAAGCAACGCGCAATAATGTCCAAGCACACAAGTTATACATTGGGGATGACATCGTTAACTGGTCGCACATTGTAAGCCTTTACCAATCCTCACATGAGTTGCGGTTGCGATTGGCTCCAAAGTTGACTGAACGGCACGTTCATCAGAAACCTTTTTCTAATATGAAGGTCAGCAGAGCAACTCAGGTCCTCAGTGCATCAGTTTCGATTGCTATCACGGCAATGGTGTATGCGAAGGTGCTGCCTGCTTCGGCCATCACTACAGCTCAATTTTGTGATCGTATGGACAGGATTTTCGATGCCTTGAACAGCTCGAGTAAAAAAAGAACTTCGCAAAAGCTGCGGCATGCAATCATGAAAAATGATTCAGAGCTGATTGACTTCCTCCGAGGCCAGCTGCCCTGGATTTCATCATAGCAGTTTGTTGGCAGACGTCAACCACAAACCATCGTAGGTTGGCAAATTACAATTCAGGCAATTTGTCAACTATGGGACGACCTCTCCAAAAATTACAATTTTGAATACCTGTTAACACGCAGGCTTCAACAGGATCCTCTGGAGAACATATTTGGCCACATTAGGCAAAAACAGGGTTGCAACACCAACCCCAATGTAGCACAATTTATTTGTGGCCTGAAGCACATCTGCATAAGAAAACTCTTCAAGCTGTCAGAATACGGAAATGTCGAGGATGATGAATGTGACCTCCTCCAGAAGCAGCTCTCGCCATTATCCCTCACCAGTGCGTCTCTTGTGGATAATGAGGAGTGTGCACAGCCACAGCCTGACGACTTTCCCGCTCTAGACGATCTCTCTGAACTTGCGACAAACATTCACTCCCATATTATCGATGACTCCGCTGCATATTATGTAGCTGGTTTTCTCATCCAACACTTCCTTCGGAATGCATGTGACGGTTGCAGTTGCCCACAGTTACTGAAAGACGACAGTGAGACGCTTAAGGGTACCCACCAGTATTTCACAATGCTCAAAGCATACCACGTCCCCAGCAAACTTTTTGGGAATCTCACTGTGCCATCAGAAGCAGCTTTTGCATACGTACAACAACTTGAATCTCACTTTCTTGCCATAATTGAGGCCACTGCACATCACCTGAAAGTGTGCGATGTTTTGTATCACCATCTGTCAAGTGTTGGCGATTTTCATTTCTGCTCTGCTGGGTGTCGCGCTAAGTTTCTGAAAATGTTTTGCCGGGTTCGTTTATGTTGGCATGTGCGTTTTGTGAACCGAAACTTAGACAGGGTTAGGTTCCAGTCTTCAATCTCGGGCATGCAGCTTGACAAGTTCAAAGGTTAGCAATTAGCGGCGGGTTTACACTAAAGTATTCGAGTTGAGCCGAATCCTGCAATAGCTTTGTTATGTTATTACTTCGTTACAGCAGACTTCATTATGGTCTTATATGCTTATATTCAGTTCAACTGGACTAACCACTCCTTCGTTGCATTCATTGTTTTGGTTACCCGCTATGAGGAGTACGAACACTGTGTATTCGCTCGAAGTGATTTGCATAACCTTAAAAAGAATGTTGGGTATCCTGTGTGTATTTTTTGTAGCAAATACGGGCGAATTGTACACTTTACTGTGGGTCGCTTGGTCACTGTGTATGCTTTATCTCTCCAGCTCAAGTAATATATCGAAAACAAAACCGCTTGTTGAAATGTCTTCGAGCGGGTAAGAAACAGAGTATGAAGTGGGCACGGTTCATGTTATCACGCTTTTCGTATTTTAGCTTCTCATCAACCTCCTCATCTTGCCCATCAAAATTTTCAAAAGAATACCCAAACTTGTAGCGTTTGATGGGGCTGGGGACGCTGCCATTTTATTTTTATATAGCTTGCGAGTGATAACGTACGATGTAGAGCCTTTGTGAAAAATAATGAGCCAAAGTGGTTTCCTTCTGCTATTTATTAGCCCTGTAATACCGCTCTCGTAATACCAATTAAGGTCCACAATTCTGGATAAGTGATGACCACAATCTATTTTAGCTCGCAAGTGTCACAGCAACACCCAGACGCAAATCACTTGGGATCTTAAGTTTTTGATAAGAAGAGCCACAAGACCTGCCAGTGTTGTAGCATAAAGTTTGTCTTTCACGTAGTGAGCAAGCTGCAAAGCCCTACCTTTCTGAGGACAAGCAGGCATCAAGTCTGCTTTTTTTTTCATTTTGGACTAGCTGTTCTTAAGCACAGCCAGCACACTGCACCTTTGCCTTTCTGCTATATTGTGTCGTGTGGTTTCTGTGCGCTCTTTTTTTCTATGCATTATTTCGGTTAAGCCCAGGCGTGATTCGCGACTTCATTGCTGTGTATATGTCACTTCTTCCTTCTTCATCAGCATTGTGCGCTGTGTTTTTGCCATAGATCCTTTCTTACCCACTGGCCCGGTGTGTCATACTTCACCAGCCTCTCGGCTTCTGCCAACTCTAGCGATGTGTGCGTTGTCTGTGTTCTCTATGTATTTGTTACAATATTTGTTACAATTTATTTGTAAGGCGAGAAGCATTTGTTGTCTACTTTTGTCATATTGTGCTTTTTACATTCTCATACTCTACCTTGCCTTTGAATAAAACATTGCGGATGCTCTGTTTCTTTGACATATATATACATTGATCACTTGTTCCAAAAGAAAAACACAAGCGCGATGAATAAAACCGTAGTGAATTATCATTACCTGCATCTCTTTTTATTATAACTTAATCGAAATAAAAATTACGTCACGACCGATTCGCACGAACCACTGAACAAAACAAAACAGGGAATCGCTAAATCAAAACGACCTACAAAAACTATCCATTTGGGCGATGAATAGTGGTCTGAAATCATGAACTTTCGACATAGCCAAACGTCGGTTATGCAAAGTAATTCAAAATTTGCGCCAGTGAAACCGAAACCGGAAGCGCACGCCACTTGCTCTCATCAACCACTAGGTGTGCTAGAGTCGATTGGGCCGCTGGGGTCTACGGGAGTGTCCACTCTTCACCTTTTTTTATTTCTCTATGGCGGCATCGGCTGTGCGGGAATTTATATCCCTCGGCGCGAGCGTTTCTCGAATAGTCGAATTGTATCGAGAACGCTGTGATAGCGTTTGTTCGAAACGCTGTTTGTTCGGAACGCTCGAAGCGTTGTTCGATAGCGTTTGTTCGAAACGCTGTGATAGCGTTTGTTCGAAACGCTGTGAAAACGGTGATAGCACAGGCCGGCGCAGCCAGGCCGAAAAAACAAAACACAAATAAACAAACCCAATGCATGGTTCGCAGCAATATACCGTCCGGGCCAGGGGCCGACCTGCCGTTGAGATCATGCAAGGTTCTTCTGATCTCCTCGATGTTAAAGTCGCCGTCAAGACCTGGATTGGGCCTACCCTGGTACTGTCTACTTGGTAGTGCCAATCCTCTTTTGATTGGGAGGTACTTATGCACGAGCCGCTGCACAACTTGCTGTTCTGTAGTGTGCCCTATCTCATTATGCAAAATTTGATCGATGACATGCTTTTGATTTGTTTTGGTGGTGTTTTTGTTGAGAAGATGCTTTAACATATTCCATGTCTTGCCATTGCGCATCTGACCATCGACGGAGTTGCTGATTTCGTCCCATTGCTGCCTGGATAGTGCGCGACAATGTTCCTCGACTGATCTGTTTACCTCAGCTATCTTCTTCCTCAATCTTTGGTTCAGGCAGCTGACCCTTCCAACGCTTCAGTAGTGCTTGCTTTGCCTCAAGAAGATGAGCGAGCCGGCTATCTATTCTTTCAACCGAAAATCTGTGATAATGGTGGAGGAAACGGATTTGATGTCATCTTTAATCTGTTTGACCCACTGCTCCAAGCCTTGTCTGTGGCCATCTTGTTCCATTTGCATGCTTATCTTTCTGAACTTATCCCAGTCTGTGAAGTGGAATACTCTCTGCTTTTTATGCTCCACGGAGAAGGTAGTGGCAAGAATGCAGTGGTCATTCCTGAGGTCTACAGCAAGGTTCATCCACTGGGCCTTCTTGATGTTCCTTACAAATGTAAGGTCCGGGGTGGAATCCCTGCAGCAAGATGTACCAAGCCTTGTTGGTAGGCTGGGGTCTGTGATTAGGGTGAGATCAAGTTCACTGGCACTTTGCCAAAGTCGATTTCTTTTCCCAGTGTTGTACTTGTAACTCCATGTATGATGAGGGGCGTTGAAATCACCTGCTATGACGAGTGGACATTCCCCGGCGATATTAACAGCTTTCTTTAGAACCGTCTTGAACCCTTGCTTTTGTTTCTTAGGACTGCTGTATATATTAAGAATGAAAATGCTCTGACGATTGCTGGTACCTGGCACGATCTATACCATGGCGTGTTCCAACAGGCCTGTTTCTATCTTGAGGTCATGGGTTACGTGCGTTAGTTTGTTGCATACGAAGGTGCAGACTCCCCTCCCTTCAGTATCCCCTATTACAGGCCGGAATCCAGGCAACGTTGCTTGCGGTGAAAGGGTCGCTTGTAATATTATAATATGAGGCTTTTCTTGGCTGCTCCTGATATACTGCTGTAGGGCTGCCTTCATTTTAAGGTAACCTCTACAGTTCCAATGCCAGATACGAAATGCTTCACGTAGCGCTGCCATCATGGTTAATACATGGGTGGCCAGAGCCTGATGCTGCACCTGTCGACAGGTTTGGTACCGCTAGTATTGGTGGCCGAAGGGGTGATTTTGGTGCATGAGGAGGCCTTGCTGTATTGTGCAGATATGCTTCGACCTTTGTAATGCGCAAAGTCATATGCTCTTCCAATGCCGCCACGCTTGACTATAGCCTACCCATCTGCTCGCTAAGATTGGCTACTACTTTGCTGAGCGTGTCAAAGACCTCTTTTATATCTGGCATGGTCGTTTGGTTGGCTTCCACGTGTTCTACCATGACTGCCCTCTTTTTTGTGGTTCTCGAGTCCCCCACGTTTTAAGCCACAGGGACATCAACTGGCTGAGGCATTGGCTGTGAAGACTGCGCGCTGGTTAGCTTAGTGAGAAGAATTTTTATTTCCTTTAAGTCAGCTGATAGCCTCTCATTCAATTTTGTAAGTCTCGCGTTTTCTTGCTCTAGCTGTGCAATTCTATCATACTCTGGCAGCTGACCTGTCATCCCCTCTGCGGCGCCGTTGCTCACTCGCTCAGCCTAGCTGCCTTTCAATGTGACTGCAGGAGTCCTCCCCGGGTGTGAAGCCGTGATCTCGAACTGAACGCCACGCAGCTGGCCATTCGGGTGCCGCCCAGGCTGATCCCGACCCTGATGGTGACCTTGAGAACTCGAGTGCCCCCGTGATTGGGAGCGGGCCTTGGGTCTAGCACCTCTTCTGGAACGCGACCTCCCCCTGTAGTGGGGCCGCCTTTCCTGTTCTTGTGTAGTCTGGATGCTCTGGGTCCCGTAGGCTGGAATAAGCTGCTTTGTCGTTGATGTCTGGACTCGATGTGATTGATGCATCCCGGGCTTCTGCGGCTGCTCGCGATCTTTCTCAACGTCTGCGTCTGACGACGTATGGCACTAAAAACCTGTTCTTGCTTTCTCTGTCTGCCGTGGGATGGTGACCGTCGCACAGCCTGCATCTTGCATTGCACTGGTGCAGGCTATCTGGGTTCTTGATCTCGCAGCCTCTGCAGATGGTTTCAGCTGGGTTCGGACAGACGTCAGACCGATGTCCCAGCTTTCCACAGACGTAACAAATATCGATGTTCTTGCGGTAAAGGGAGCACTGCAAAAGTGAAGGTCCATATCTCACGAATCTGGGCACCTTGTGTCTTTCGAACGCTATGATGATTGTCCCAGTGTCCTTGATTCTCTTGGCCTGCAGCGCGAGCGGGTTGTTCGCGTTCACAATCTTTCGGGTCAAAATGTCCTGAGTATCGCTTACGGGGATCCCGCGAATCACTCCTTTACAAGTATCGTGAGGTGCCGTGGCGTACGCGCTAACCTCGAAAAATTTGCCTCCAATGTCAATTTGCTTGACCTTGAGGTATCTTGAAGCTCTGTTTTGGTCCGGAGTGCTTGCCACCATAAAGTTCTGCTGCAAGTTGGAACAGATGATGTCCTGCATGGCCTCCTCCTCTCTGATGCCGGCCGCCAGTACTATCGCGTCTGCCACGGCTCCAGTGCCAATTCTCGAGATATTTAATCCTCCACGTGGTCGTAGCACAAATTTGGTGAAGTCCTTGGGTAGTGGCGGCATGCGTCCAGCTCGCACGATTGTATGCTTGGTATCATACCTACTACGACTGGCTCGAGCGTCTCCCGCAACGCCAGCCTTGGTCGAACCCTTGGCAGCAGGAACGCTAACCGCGGCTTGCTTATTCCTTGAGCGTCTCGTTTCGGCTTCCTTCCAACTCATGTCTTCCGCGCAATCCTCTGGAGAGATGTCCTCTCCATCTACTTGGGATTCCGTTCTCAGTTGCAGGTCCTGGAACACGCAGAGCGTTAAGTCACGTTGGCGCCGGGTCGGCGCATCGGTGACAATCGCCTCCTTGGTTGTTAGGCTTAAATACCCCGGTGAAGTTGTCGTGTAAAAATACCCCCAAAACGGTTTAAAAGTCCACTCACCAGCACAAAGGTGGTATCTGCTGATTTCTTGAGAACTTAGGCACACGATGGGACTGAAAACTCGGCGACAAATTCGTGAATACCACGGGAACGCATTCTTGAAAGCAGGAGCCGATCTTCGCGCGTCCGCACTGGTTGGCACCTCGGCGTCATCCACCGTTCAGGGGAGAGAATTCCTTAAATTACTTTCAGCAGTGATGTTCAAAGAAACTGTCTTGACGTCAAGGCTTTTTATCTGGACGTATACGCTCCGGGAGTGAAAGCGACGATGAACGATCAGCTGCTAACTCACGAATCGCCAGTTGCACTTCACGTTCCTCGAGCGTTAATGTTTTCTCGCGCTCATAAGTCACTCTGATTGTATTTATTGTATAATATCATTGAGTGAGCTCAAAACAAAAGCATGATTTTTTTGCGCATTGCATGCAACTCCATCACAGTGGATATTACGGAGCACCGCATGCCGCCATCACACCCGAGCTCGACCAGCGAAGCGAAATGGTTAACGCAATGAAACGTGCAGTTACGACGACAGTGCACGCTTCTCTGCTAACGTCTCCTGCAATTAAGCAGTACCGTCTGAACGACGTTCTTGTTAAACGAATTTTCACAAAATCGACGTGTCGAAGAGCATACGCGTGTATTCGTTTCGATATCCTTGTTGCGATCGCGATGATGGAAGCTGCAACATCCGAGTGCAGTCAGTTACGCTCTGTTCTAGTCTGAGCAAGGCTTTGACACAAGCGCTACCTAATGGAAGTTATATGCTTGTTGTGTGTTCACTGTTTGTGTTCCGTTGAAGAAGCAACTCCATGGTGCTTCTTTCGGTCCTCTGCAGCATTCGGTCCTGTGCAGCGGCGACGGCACGCTACTATCTAGTGGCTCTGTATACTGCGGCCAATCCGTCAGGCAGACTCGGCACAAATTATCTCGAGGTTCCGTTCAGTTCATACGTCAATTCGAGTTCGCACAGTTTTCTTGCACTCGCAGCATTACGCAAAGCGTCCTTGATGCGCGGTCGATCAGCTGATACTCCCACTCTTCGCACTGCGGCAAGAAATGCAGTAGCGATCATTTTGCGGTTCCTATCGTTTGTAAAAGTGCTTTGGCTCGATGTACATTCCATCGGCTATCAATAGTTCATCCGGTGAAAGCATAAAGGGGCGTACGTCCGTGCTTCCTATCTTTTCCTATGCGAGTGCACGGGTTCATCATCTCCCGCGGCTTCTTGGATTGCACGGCGCGCCACCTATAGGCCGCGGGCAATGCCTGCGCAACCTCTTCGGTTCTGTTAGCCAGTTTAAGCGCCGAAACACCACCGTAGTTTACCCATGCATGCGAGCCCTTTCGTTACATTAAATTCCTACAGGGCGCGGCTGGGAGTACTAAGAAATGTATGTGTGTAGACAAGCGGCTTGGGGTCCCCAGCACTAAAACTCCTTACTGTACGGTGCTGAGGTGAGGCCAGCAAAGGGAAGAATGCGTACAGAGCAGATAGCAACGAACGAACGCGGGTATGAGATTGTCAGGGGTTCCCGGCATAAAAATTTCATTATATTCCTAGTGAAAATATCAATAGAAAAACTAATAGCCTCTGCTGGGCAACACGACCTCCAACGTTTCATTTGTAAGAGACGGCGCACAAGAAAGGACACGCCATCTCAGTTCGGTCATTATTGGTACCCGCGGCAGGCAAAACTATGGTGGCGCACTACTAAAGAAAAAAATTGCGGTGTATTTTCGCGCTTCACTGGCAAAGGTCGTCGAATCTTCCTTCTGCAGAGAGAGAACAAACAACGTTCATTCTGACTTTTTGCGCGAAAATATCTGCTAGTAGACGCTGCGCTAGATATAGGCGTCGTCCGGCAGCAATTTCAAGAAATGAAGTCTTTTTATAACGCGAAGCTACTGGTAGGGGGCGACACCATGGATACTCTGTTCAGAAGTTTCTTTCAGCACCAGAGCACACAGAGTCCTTCAGCCAATAGGAAAGGTGATTAGCCCCTCCACGTGTATTCATCCGCACACTGTCGTCTGTTGACCGTTTGTTCACTGGTAAGCAGACGCCGAGACCGTGTTCACGGCATCTGCTCGCCGAAATGTCTATTCATGCTCCTTGGACGCTAATACGCCAGCTTTATAACTTAAAGATAGAGTGAAACTGCGAAACAAAGCAACTACACCGGGTCACTAACCTTGCCTCCCTCGAAAATAATGGTAACTTGGAAATTTAATGCTCCGGATACACACTTGCATAGTGTGTGCACCTTTGAGATCGGAGACTGGGTGGCAAAAAAATTGGCAGATCCCACTTACAGTGGACACCGATGATATGCGAAGCACGAGTACGAAATGTTGATATGTCACTTTAAAATCAGCATAACGTTACGAGGTGGAGGCAAATTATGTCGTACATGACTTCCGTGTCATGGTCATCACGTTTGAATGTGTCACTTACCTTTATCATCAATTCATGTCACGTGATACCAAGTTTATTATATGCGGAACTACTGAAACGGCGCAAGCACGCGGTGAGCGTGGTATGTAGTCATGTTCATACATGACACGCGTTTCAGCATCATCATGTTTGCACAAGTCATATAATCCGTCATCCATTGACGTCACGTAAAACCAAACTTGGTATATCTGGAGCTAGCAAAACGGCCGCGAGCGCATTATGAAGCGCCCAATATACTCCAATGTAGCGTTGACGCGCGCACAAGCTGGGCACAGCGACGCTACGTTAGCAAAACGCTAGCACCCTGTAGTCTGACGCCAGGCGCGACCAGCGTCCGTCGCCGCTGCCCGACGGCAACCAGCACGAAATAGGACATGCTGCATTTGGCGCCGATGCGTTACCCAGACAACACTGCGTCTCCCTTTTTACGTGACGGAGGGACGATGAATTGGTGAAACGCGCATGTATCAAAGAAACTCGGCGTGTTTTGCACCAGCGAGTATATGGTAGGACTGGCGCCTGACGTGGCAACGCCGGCGTGACGCGACGAAATAAATGCCAGCAAGCACGCGCACCGCGTCACGTGGAAATGTATTGGCACCTTGACTGTGGCATGTAGTCATGTTCTCACATGACACGCATCTTATGATTATCATGTTTGCACCAGTCACATACTATTGTCGTTCATTGGCGTCACGTAATGCCAAATTTGGCATATGTGAAGCTAGCGAAACGGCCGCGAGCGCATCATCAGTGTGGCATGTAGTCATGTTGCTACAAGACACGCATTTAGTGGTTATCATGTTTGGATGTGTCATTCAACCATGTCGCTCATTTGCGTCACGTAATACCGAGTTTGATACATGTGAAGGTAGCGAAATGGCGCAAGCGCTTCATGAGCTAGCATGTAGTCATGTTTTTACATGACACGCATCTCATGCTTATTATGTTGGCACCCGTATCATACCTTAATCATCCATTCACGTCCCGTAATACCAAATTATGTATAGTGAAGCTAGCGAAACGGCCGCCAGCGCATCGTGTGCGTGGAATGTAGTCATGTCTTACATGACGCGCATGTCATGATTTTCATGTTAGGGTCTGTCGCTTGTGTTCGCGATACAATCATGTCATACCATACCAGTTTCGTGACATGCCATGTTATATGACACGCATGTCATGATTTTTATGTTAGGGTTTGTCGCTTGGATTCGCTAAACAATCATGCCATACCATGCCAGTTTTTTGAACAAAAACATTGCATGTTAACCATGTGAAACCATGTGAACGAAACCACCGCAAGAGCTCCAGGACCATAAAAAGGAAATCATGACATTTATGACATACATGTCAAGATTTTCATGTTATGACTAGTCAAATATATTTTTCATACAGTAATGTTATGCCATACCAAGTTTGCAATTGATACCAAGATCGAAACGGCCAGGAGAGCTAAAAGTCGTTCGTGGATAGATAGATAGATAGATAGATAGATAGATAGATAGATAGATAGATAGATAGATAGATAGATAGATAGATAGAAACGCTCAAAGTCACCGAACATCACTAATAAATGCTTTGGACTTAAAAAGAAGTCATAGATTCGCCACTAAGGCGAAGCAATGAATGCGATAGCAAAAAATAAAAAGATCAGGCGCAGAATGGCAAGCAGATCTAAACGTGCCCCGCGTTTCTCACGCACAAACGAAACCTACTCAGAGCTACACATGAACGTGCATAAGCGTTTAAGTTGTTACTTCGCTGTGTCTGAAAAGCGCGCCCTTTTGGCAAACAGAGACTGTGCAAAGATTGCAGTGACCTTTGTGCGCATAGTAACTACAACATAATCGTTCCAGACAAAGCCCAACGCCAGCCTAGAAGTCCAATCCACCCCACCGTGAGATAAGAGTGCGCAGAGAGCGTCCACTCCCCTCGTCTCCGTGGCCTAAAGTACGCGCAGGGGATGAGAGTGTGCGCCGCCGCGTCCTGAAATTTTGGCGACGTGCGCTCAATGCGCCATGTTGCTGATATATTGAGAACACTAGTTCCCCACGAGATGCCCGTGAATAGGGTAAGTAGTTGCCTCCTCCCTAACTTCGTTTCGCGTGGCAATTGTAGCACAGCTTTTCTCAGTCAGATATGCCTCTTGACCGTTGAAGCAGGTGCTCCACAGTGGCTCAGTGGTTATCGCCTGTTACGCCTCGCATTCATGAATCAAAGGTCCCACGTCTGATACCGCGTGCCGAAGACTTTTTTCCGATATTTTTCTTGTGTTTACGTGTTTATAATACACACACACACACACACACACACACACACACACACACACACACATATATATATATATATATATATATATATATATATATATATATATATATATATATATATATATATATATATATACACTGAGTGACGGCGATGCCAAAATGCCGGCGGCAAAATTCAGCGGAGAGCGTCCATATCATAGCATTCGTAATAAAAAGCCACCCATGCTCGGTGCCCAGCTCGTCACGATAAGCCGGTGAGCGCTTATTTCCCTTGCGTACTTCACCCTGAGATTGGGGGTGGGTGGAAACTTGTGCGTGTGCACTTATCCTTCGGTGGGAAGAATCGTGTGCCTTTGGCTTTCACCGGAAGTTTTACGTTAGTTGCCGAGCCCACAAAGGTCACTTCACTCGCTGTTAGCGAAAAGAGCCCGCTTTTCATACACAGAAGAGTAAAACTGGAATTCTTGTTTGTTTGCACTCATCTGTACTTGTAATTACGTTTCGTGTGTCGTTTTTGTTGAAAGAACGCGTGATGTGTCGATCGGTAAATGTTGTTTGCTCTCGACCTTTGTATGTTGTTTTTGTGCGTCATTTGTGTGTGAGCAGCGCGCTTAACGTTTCGATCTGCTTGCCGTTTTCAGCGATCAATCAAAGTTGTTGCTATCGCATTCATTGGATTGCCCTTGTGGCGAAGCTGTGTCTTAGCTCTCGTGGCCGTATCGATAATAGTATGTATACCGAAATTGGTATGGCATCATGACTGTATGAGGAGCCTAAGTGACTAGTCATAACATGAAAATCATTATATGTATCCCATGAATGTATTGATTTACACGTCATGGTTTAGCTGCTCTTGCGGTGGTTTCGTTGACATGACATTTGCAAAACTGGTATGGTATGACATGACTGCATGGCGAACATAAGTGAGAGGCTCTAACGCGGCAATCATGTAAGTCATGACTACATGCCACGCACATATTGCGCTCGAGGTCGTTTCGCTAGCAACACATATACCAAATTTAGTATTACGTGACGTGAATGGTAATAAAGATATATGACCGGTGTAAACATAATAATAATGACAGGCGTGTCATGTAAAAGATGACTACGTGCTACGCACATAGCACGCTCGCAGCCGTGCTGCTTGCTTCACACATACCAAATTTGGTGTTAGGTGACGTGAATGGAGGACAAAGGCAACGTTACTAGTTGACGAAGGTATATGGTGCAAACATTATGATCATGATACGCGTGTCATGTAAGGACATGACTACTAGGTGTCAATGCTCTTTAACACCAATATCACATGTAATCGGTGCTCTGCTTGGCACCTTTTCATAGAGCCCCTTTGAATACGAGTTTTGAGTGGTTGGAAACCAGTAAGAATTTTTAATACTATCACTACGTGAGATATATTTATCAAGAACTTCCCCAGAAGGATTGATAGGTGGAAGGGGGAGGGGTGGTTGAGGGCACCATGCTACGTAATTAATGCCTCTGATCAGTAAATAATTGAATGATGTATGAACATTACTGCTTTGGAATACGTGTGAGCATAAACGTATGTATAAACTTGAATCCTCGTAAGGCTGATATAAATGCTTAAAATAGAAGGTACGTAGGTCGGTAAAAGAAAAAAAAATATACCATGGAACTCATGCGGACTCACACAAAGAAATTTAAGTCGCGCTTCGGACTCACTTTGACTACGACTCACGAAAATTTTACACAGCCGGATTCTCTCGGGCTCACACTCGCGAAAAGTTTCTTCAACCGGACTCGCTCATGCTCAAAGTCGCCAAAATATTGCCCACTCGGACTCACTCAGATTCAGACGGCTTGGGCTAGATCTATGTATGAGTGAGTCAGAATCAGGGGTAAATCCAGCCACTCATGTAAGTGGGGGGGGGGCGGTTGCCTGAATTAACACAAGGGGGCCCGTCATGACTGTTTTTAGCCGAAATACTCTTTCATAGGTTATATACTGTTAATTAGTGTTCACTGTGTTTCACTCATTAGTGCTGATTGGTGTTTGGAGGTGGACGAAGAGCACTGAAGTTAGGGGAGAGGAGGGTCTGACACAGACATTCGAAGGTGAGGCAATCACCCCTATCGCCCCCGCTCTGGTTCCTCCACTGGTCAGAATAAATGGACTCATAAGCGAGTTTGCCGACATATATGCTACGCATTTCAAGTTATGACGCGTTTCGTGTTTCGTCTTCTACGGGGGCTTCTTATCTCTCACCATCACTCATTTGCAGAGATCGTGCCTGGGGCTCCCGGGTACGTCCCAGCCAGGAGGGTGATGTTCAACTCCCTTATTGGAATGACACGTAGTGAGCGGCGAAGATTCTACAAGGAATCGCTCCAACAGGCCGCGATTCATGAGCAGTGAGTGTATGTTCTTATAATCAACGAGTGCAGTCAGCTTCATTTCACGGTGGCGGGGCGCTTTGTTCAGATGCCTGTATATTGCATGCAAGATGAAAGATGCCCGGGCGCCACGCATGCCTCTTTCTTTGCACTTCTGTGTGGCGCACGTGTTTTAGAATAGTCTCGAGAGAGAGACGGAAATGTTTTTTATGGTATCTTTTCTTAGGGTAAATGTGCATTCCAGTGTCTAATGAAAGACTATTTAGTCCAGCCCTTTTCTGACCGTGATGCACATGCGAAGAACTCCAAGCACTTACAAAGAACAAACCGTGCGCACGCCTGTGTGGCAATATAGGCGTGCGCTCGACCATTAATAGCAACCAGGTACCGCCGATGTTGCATTAAAAGGACTGTTTACTCCGCGCCTTTGCCCTGGATATCCGGAGACCACTAACAAGCTTTCGAGAGAAGCACGTCATCGCGTCGATAGATAGATAGATAGATAGATAGATAGATAGATAGATAGATAGATAGATAGATAGATAGATAGATAGATAGATAGATAGATAGATAGATAATACATAGATAGATACATACACTCAAAGTCGCCGAAGTTTGCTAAGGAATGCTTCGCATATAAATGGCAAACACACGCATTTGTTGTACGTGCTTATGTTGCTCTAAAGTCTTATTCATCTTGAAGCAACAAAGTACGCTAACTACACGTCGTGTTAAATATGTATCGCAGTTTCATGCGCTAATTACTTTAGAGTGACATCAGAACACCGGTGTCTATATATGAGGAGCGATGTCAAATCAGTGCCGTTTTAGAAGGGTAATTTCATCGAGTGAGGCATCCCCTGCGTCTCTGGGCATGCGCCCGCGTGACGAAGGGCAAACAGCGTTCAGCTTAAAGTCTGCCAAACGTGTCGATATAATTACAGCATAGTTTAGAAGTGAACGATGATTTGTGGGGTGAAGCTTCGGAGGGTTTCATCGGTAAACCGTGAATTCTCCACCCGCCCGTCCATTAGTCCGCCTATCCGTCTGTCTGTCTGTCCGCACCTGCTAGGTTGTTCGGTGCACTAGGTGGTCAGGTACCAGAAAAGACATGTACAGACACGCGGCTTGAAGAGGTTCGCGCCTAAAAATTACCGCCCAATCACTCGACACAGCTGAAGCGTGCGGCCGCGGTGTTTATCATAGGCAGGGACAATTCAAAGTGTCTTAAGTTGCAGCGTTTGATTAGTGGGTAGGTGGGTAGGATTAGTGGGTAGGATTAGTGGGTAGGTAGGTGGGTGGGTAGGTAGGTGGGTGGGTAGTTGGGTAGGTGGGTGGGTGGGTGGGTGGGTAGGTAGGTAGGTGGGTGGAAGGTAGGTAGGTAGGTAGGTGGACAGGTAGGTGGGTGGGTGGGAGGACAGGTAGGTGGGTGGGTGGGTGGGTGGGTAGGCAGGCAGGCAGGCAGGCAGGCAGGTAGGCAGGTAGGTAGGTAGGTAGGTAGGTAGGTAGGTAGGTAGGTAGGTAGGTAGGTAGGTAGGTGGGTGGGTGGGTGGGTGGGTGATTAGGCACGCACGCACGCACGCACGCTCAAAGTCACCGAAGTTAGATAAGAAATGCTTCGCACTTAAAAAGAAAACACATGCATTTGATGTAAGAGTTTATATTGCTGTAAAGTCTTATTCATCTTGAAGCAACAAATTACGCTAACTACACGTCGTGTTAAATATGTAACGCAGTTTCATGCGCTAATTACTTTAGGGTGACGTCAGAACAACGGTGTCTACTTATTTCTTCATTGAAGTAGGCAAAGTGCCTTGTCAGAATAAGATCTTGTGTCCTGTCAACACAGGGCCCGATGCAGCACCTCTTTCCCAGTGAAGAGGAAATTTTTTTTAGTAATTTGATATGAGGGGTGTAACGTCCCAAAACCACCATAATAATGTTACGAGTAACTTGTTTAATGATCTGTTTACAGGGCACAGAACTCGACAAGCAAGATGGCGCCAGACGACCATCAAAACGAAAACTGACTTCGTCTTCCTCTTTATGCAGCCGTGTGTAGCGGCTGTTATGTATCATAACCCCCGGCGGTAGAAGCACCGTCCCGGTGCTAAATTTACGCAGATAATGTCGAAGGGGGGTAATAGGGTTTTAGCCGAGCCACGTGAACGGTGTCGCTCGGAGCTGACGATGACTTTGTTGGATCGGTTGGAACAATCTCGTACGTGACGTCTGTCACTTGGCGAACGATACGGAATGGTCCAGTGTAGGGCGACAACAGTTTTTCAGACAGTCCCACAAGCCGAGTAGGTGACCAGAGGAGCACGAGAGAACCCGAAGAAAAGTGCACGTCTCTATGGTGAGAATTGTAGAGCTGTTGTTGGCGCGCCTGTGACGCCTGTAGACGGTTACGGGAGATTTGGCGCGCGTGGTCGGCGCGGACAATGGCTTCCCCAGCATATTCAGTGGCCGCAGGTAGTAAAGTGTCTCAGGGTAGAGTTGGGTCCCGGCCATATAGTAGATAGAAGGGTAAATAGCCGGCAGTGTTGTGACGAGATGAATTGTAGGCGAACGTCACAAACGGCAAATGAATGTCCCATTCATTGTGGTCTGGCGCAACGTATTTGGCAAGCATATCGGTTAGGGTCCTGTTAAGGCGCTCCGTGAGGCCATTTGACTGGGGATTGTAGGAAGTAGTAAATTTGTGCTTGGTATGGCAAAACCTCAGGATTTCATGAACGATAGCTGATAAGAACGTGCGGCCATGGTCGGTGAGAAGTTGACGGGGAGCACCGTGCACGAATATTATGTCGTACAGCAGAAAGTCCGCAACGTCGGTTGCGCAGCTGGTTGGTAGTGCTCGTGTGATTGCGTACCGCGTCGCGTAGTCCGTGGCAACAGCAATCCATTTATTTCCGGCTGTGGAGAGTGGAGAAGGGCCCAACAGGTCGAGACCGACTCAAAAGAAAGGCTCGTTGGGAACGTCGATCGGCTGAAGGTAGCTGGCTGGGAGGGCAGACGGCGTTTTGCGACGCTGACAGGGCTCACAAGCGGCGACATAGCGTCGAACAGAGCGGGCAAGTCCAGGCCAAAAAAAAAAAACCGACGTCGTACCCAATCGTATGTGCAAGAAACGCCCAAATGGCCCGTCATGGGAGCGTCGTGAAGTTGATGCAGGACAGTGGAACACAGGTGCGCTGGGATGACAGGAAGTAAGTCTGATCCGAAGGAATCAAGGTTACGGCGATATAGGATCCCGTCTTTCATCAAAAACATTCTTAGGGATGAGTAGCGAGGCGTTGACTCCAGTTTGTCAATGATGGCTCGTAAAGAAGCATCCCGACGTTGCTTTTCGCCAATGTTCAACAGCTGCGACACGGAAAAAAACGTCCGTCGTGACAGCGTCAGTATCGTTTGCTTCGTCAACAGGGTAGCGGGATAAACAATCCGCATCTTGATGTAATCGCCCTGTTTTTTACATTACAGAGAACGTGTACTCTTGAAGGCGTAGAGCCCAACGAGCGAGACGTCCCGTAGGGTCCTTCAGGGAGGCTAGCAAGCAGAGCGCGTGATGATCCGTGACAACACGGAATGAGCGCCCGTAAAGGTATGAACGAAACTTGGCGACTGTCCATACAAGGGCGAGGCACTCGCGCTCCATGATGGAATAGTTGCGCTCGGCTGGTGATGGCAATCGACTTGCGTAGGCTATAACACGGTCGTGTCCCCGTTGTTGGTGCAATAGCACAGCTCCTATGCCGTGACCACTGGCGTCCGTGTGAACCTCGGTTGGGGCTAATGGATCAAAGTGAGCCAAGATTGATGGCGTTGTAAGCAGCGTCGTAAGTTGCGTAAACGATGACGCTTGGTCATGGCCCCAGGGAAACGAGGCGTCTTTCTTCAAGAAGTCTGTGAGGGGGCGTGGAATGGTCGCAAAGTCTTTAACAAAGCGTCTGAAATATGAGCACAACCCCACAAAACTGCGGACATCCTTTGTGGTTCTCGGAACGGGAAAGTTCGTGACTGCGCGAATTTTCTCTGGGTCTGGACGCACATCGACAAGGTGACCGAGCACGGAAATTTGATGACGAGCGAAGTGGCAGTTGGAGGCGTTAATCTGGAGCCCGGCTCGACGAAAAACGTCCAGAATAGCTGACAAATGATCGAGGTGCGAGTCGAATGTGGGCGAAAAGAGAGTAACATCGTTAAGGTAACACAAGCAGGTGGACCATTTCAACCCTTAGAGCAATGAGTCCATCATTCTTTCAAATGTGGCTGGTGCATTGCAGAGACCGAAGGGCATCACCTTAAACTGATAGAGGCCATCAGGAGTGATGAATGCGGTCTTCTCGCAGTCCATCTTGTTGACGGCTATCTGCCAGTAGCCTGATCAAAGGTCAATAGTTGAAAAATAAGTGGCACCGTACATGCAGTCGAGGGCGTCGTCTATACGAGGTAAAGGATAAACGTCTTTTTTTGGTAATTTTGTGAAGGTGACGGTAATCGACACAAAAGCGCCATCGTCCATCTTTCTTTTTAACAAGGACGACTGGAGAAGCCCAGGGGCTGCATGAAGGCTCGATAATGTATTTCGTAAGCATTTTGCCGACTTCACGTTGTAATATATCACGCTCCGACGCAGACACACGGTAGGGGCGACTTGGTGCTAAGCAGCCCCCGTTGAGTTGTTTTCATTTGTTACATATCGTGTTTCATTGCATCTATTGTATCGTTATACCATTGTATCATGATATTGCATTCAGTTCTTGTGTACATATATGCCAACATTGTCATGTACATTAGAGCAAATGTATTCACTGTAACGTAGTGATGTTAGTCGTGAAATATAGATGTGCCGAGGTGTATATGCCCTGTTACTGAAATGGTATGAAGCCTTTGTGTTCTGTACATGCTGTAAATAATTTTTTTTCTAAACAGGGGCATCGGTGAATGGGAGTTGCATGACTAATATTTATGCGATGGGTGAAAATGGTCGTTTGGTTCAAAGAGTTGCTGGCAAAGTCGAAAATGCTACGATAGCTCCCAAGAACGTTGCAAAGCGCTGCAGCTTTCTCAGACGTGAGGTCCGATGACACTACTCGCTCGATGACGGTGCCCCAAGAACGTGATGAGTGGAACCACTGACTGAGCTGCAGCAATCGTCAACTCTGAAGGTCTCGACATGGTCATCTTGGAGAGCGGTAATTTTGGCCAGGGAGATACCGTGTGGCAGAACTTGGGTGGTGAGTGAAAAGTTGACCAGTGGAAGGAAGGTGCGGCCTCTCTTAATCGTCAGAATCATATGTGGCACAGCAACCCCGTGCGTAAGCATCACGGCAGGAATCGGGGCCACCATGTAATCACCATCAGGTACTGGCGTCGTGGAGGATAAGTCGACATGTGTGACAGAGTTAGGAGGGAGGCGCGTGAAATCAATGCAGCAGAGGCTGCTTTGCGGTGGCCTAGGCGGGTCGGAAAAGAGGGGTAAATCGAGATGGAGAGAGCCAGCTAAACAGTCTATGAGGGCAGAGTGCGTGGCTAGAAAATCTATACCGAGAATGAGTTCATGAGGGCAATGTTCGATAACGGGGAAAAGAACGACAGTGCTTCTCTCCCCAATAGACACTCGCGCAGAGCACATGCCACGAATTGCAGCAGTTCCTCCATCGGCGACTCGTACAGCTCGGTTGAGGGCGGGCGTGACAACTTTTCTAAGTCGGCGGCGAAGGTTAGCACTCATAATGGACACATGCGCGCCAGTATCTATCAATGCACTGACACGAACATTGTCGACAGTAACGTCCAAAAGGTTTCGTTTTGTTGTTAACGTTAATCGGGGATTTCTTACGAAGGTCGTCAACGCAGCTCCACCTCCAGAAGCTGCACGGCCTAGTTTTCCGGTCGGAGGTGCTGCGAATAGGTCGGGGAGGCAGCACGGCATTGTGGAGTTGACCGGGACTGACGACGAGCAAGGGACGGTGACCGGTTGTAGCGAGGTCTGCTCAGAGGTGCTGCAGGAACAAAAAATGTGGTCGGCGTTGATGGAGAAAGTGATGGGGACGACTGGCGAGCAGAAGTGGCGTGATACTAAGGTGCATAATGGGACGGTGGAGCCCAGCGGCTGCGGCAGTGACGAACGATATGACCAACGCGTCGACAGTTAAAACACATGGGCCTGTCATCAAGATTACGCCATTCGAACGAATTGCGTTGTATGCGAAGCGCAAAAGGGGTACGATAAGAAGGCTCAGCAGAGTATACGGTAGGAACAGGATGTAGGCCGACATTCGATAGCTCTTGACGAACGACCGCATGTATTAAAGAGATCGTGATTGGGGAAGGCGCAGGCGTCGGTAATGGCGTGGCTACCGGTTGTGCTGCCTCGACCTCTCGACGAATGATGCGTGTAAGGTTGTCACATCGAGGAGCCTGGCGGAAGGTGTCGTCACACGAAGAAGTGGCCACTGTGTTCGGAAGGCGCACGATGTTTTGGGCTACGCGGCGGGCTTTAGCTTGTTCGAGACGTCGGCATTTTTTTATGATTGTTTCGATGCTCGAGACGTTGTTAAAAACCAGCAGGTTGAAAGCATCCTCAGCAATGCCTTTCAAGACGTGGTTAACCTTTTCGTCTTCCGACATGCACTGGTCAGTCTTGGAACAAAGGGCCAAGACGTCAAGAATGTAGGAGACGTACGATTCGGTAGAAGACTGGGCCCGTGTGGCAAGAGTCTTCTTCGCAGCGAGCTGACAACCAAATGAATCGCCAAACAGGTCACGTATCTTTTCTTTGAAGAGGTCCCTGCTCGTTATGTCGGCTTCGTCGCTTTCAAACCATGTTCGGGGAGTGCCGTGCAGGTAGAAAAGCACGTTGGCGAGCATGAGCGTGGGGTCCCAGCGGTGAGTAACACTGACGCGCTCGTACCGCTTCAGCCAAGTATCAATATCGATCGTACCATCACCGGAGAAAGTGCCGGGATCCCGTAGGTGCGGGAGTGTGACGTAGGTGGTGGCTTGGACTGATGAGGGCGGCGTAGAGGAAGTACCAGCAGTCGAAGCAGTCAAAAGGTCGCCGATGGTGCGACCGCTTCGCGTCTCCATCAAGGTACGGGGGTCGTCCACCTCCACGAATAATGTTACGAGTAACTTGTTTAATGATCTGTTCACAGCGTACAGAACTCGACGAGCAAGTTGGCGCCAGACCAGCATCCAAACGAAAACTGACTTCGTCTTCCTCTTTCATGCAGCCGTGTTTAGCGGTTGTTATGTATCATTATCATGAGAGACGCTGTAGTGAAGGGCTCTTGAAATTTCGACCACCTGGGGTCCTTTATCGTGCACCCATATCAGAGCACACGGGCCTACAGCATTTCTGCCTCCATCGAAAATGCATCTTTTTTTAGTAAAGGTGTTAAAGAATACGTGCCACTGTGTGACCCAGCTGAAAACTATCACCACCATAAATGGGTAAGTGCCACACAAATTGTGTCAATCCCACTACTCATTATTAGTCAACTAAAGATGAAGGTGGCTACAGTTGGTCGAACAAGTGGCTGTGAAGTCATGGTGGAGTGCCAACGACATTGCGTATCAACAACGAGAAAATAACGGGGCGAAATAAAAGGCAATGGCAGCTGCGAGAAGACCTTGATTGAAGGCTGAGGACCACAATGACTTGCCCGTAGTCACCGAGAGGTGCAAACACTTGGTTTCACTGGAACTTTGTCTTCAAAGTTAGGGCAACCGTGTGTCTGTGACTGTTTAAGTGGTCAACCTACCCTTGCTATCTGGATGATGTCATCCTTTTCTCACCCACTTTTGAAAGCCACCTCCCTCGTCTGTCAACCATACTTGATGCCCTTCGGTGTGCTGGCCACCTTTTCATTTCCTGTTTGGCCATTATTTTTCGCCATCTTTTGATACCCTGCTTCTGTTTGCCAACACCAATCATCACGAAACTCTACAGCATGTCTGGCTGTGGCAAAAATAGACGCACACCCGGTAGGATCTGGCATGTATAGAAAGATTTTGTTGATTTTGTGCGGTGGGTAGGAGCTTAGTAGCAGGCGTAAAAAACCAATGGTTCTTCGCAATTTGTCTTCGCACTTCGACTACTGTAAATAGAGGTGCTGATCACTTCCAAGAAGCTTCACGAGAGGTGTTAATAAATTTAAAATAAAGCATCAAATTTAGAAATGCAGTTCGCAAAGGTAAACAAAATTTTTTAACAGGCACAGAAGCTGAGAACAGTGGTCGGCAAAAGGTTCTCAGCAATAGAGAAACCAAATGCATGAGTGAGTGAGAAACCAAACTAAGAAACTGCACCGATCGCACTGGAATGGGAACATTGCATGTCATCAGGTGCTTTCTTTTGCGTCTTCAAGGGGTAATCATGTACTATGTGGATCAGTTGCTGACAAATGGTGCACCTTGCCCGAGAAACGCACAGTCACAAAAAACACAAACAGGCCCTTCAATGTGTTATTGTGATGAGGTTGTAGAAGGAGAGAAGTTGTTTTGAGGCCACAGCACTCTGCCCCAATTCGTGTAGGTGTTGATTGGACAGCACTACGAGCACGCAGCGCAATGGCAAGTCAAGGCGGACTCCCTGTATCAGGGACATTTGCTCAGAATAGGACAAGCAACAGTAAGGCACTGAAAAGAATGACCCACTACAGCATTCCGAGGCTCTGCTACGTGTTTAATATTGTTTTGTACTGTCATAAATTACTTAGTTGTAATAATCAAGCCCCTCATTACGTTGTTTCCGGCGGCATCTAAAACAGTTCTTGCTAACAACATGCGACACCTGAATATATGTGACGCTTCACAAGTGAATGTGGGGAAGAAAGAGGAGGAAGACGAAGGGTCAGAATAAACTGGTGTTCTGACTGACGCCATGTCTCATCCGTTACACTAAGTCGACAGGATCCACCGCAGCAACATCATGAGCCCACCAAAGAAGATGATCAGCCTGCCGAAATACACCGGAGCTGAAGACGACGTCCCTGTTGACAAGTGGTTGCACCTCTTCGAAACGAAGGCGAGCAACGTCAGCTGGTCCGAACGAGATCGCATCGACTGCATCAGCGAGTACCTGGAAGGTGAGGCATTCCGCTGGTACCTCACCGAGATTTTCGACGCAGAAGATACGTGGGAAGGCATCAAAACAAGCATGATATCACGATTTTCTACACCTGTTAGCGAGCCTTTCCGCCAATTCATACACTGCAGGCTCAAAAGAGAACAGCGCATCAGGCGCTACTACAAAGAGAAGACACATCTTGGTCGCCTCGCAGACTTAAAAGACGTTCACATAGTATCAGGATTGACTGATGGTGTACCTGAAGAGATCGAAAGGCGCCTCGCTGGATTGACGCTCACCACCCCAGCCAAGTGGCTTGCTGCTGCGCTTCAAGCGGAAGACTCTGTCCACAGAGATGCTTCCCAACACTCGTCAAAACGGCAGCTCCTGCGTCGAGAGCCTCATTCTACGCGACCATGGCTCCCTACAAGATTGATGCGCACCCCTCACAGTGAGTGCCAACATTGTGCATCTGCTGGTTTGCCGAATCAGTTTCACTGGCACAATGAGTGCCCTCGTCGTGAAATGGTGTCTGCTCTAACTGACAACCAGGGAAACGAAGAGGGCGGCCCAAAGGCTCATTAATACGTTTTGGTGCACTTGTGAACGGACACATGGTGAACGCAACTCTGGATACAGGAGCGACTATTACCTGTATCAATGAAGTTGTGTTCAAAAAACTCAAGCTGCAGTTGCTCAAGGATTCATGCATTAGTGTCCAACAAGTCACCTCAACCACAAAAACTTCGGGCCGCGTACGCATACAGTTGGAAATAGGGAAGTTAAAGCGGGCAGTCCAAGCACACGTTCTACCAGGCATGAAGACTGAATTCTTGCTAGGCCTGGACAACGCCTCCTTTTTCAACCTATCACTGGATTTAAACACAATGACCTTGTTTCAAGACAACAAAGCTTTGCAGAATTCCTTTCAAACACAAAAGTGTGTCTTCAGCGCCGATACAACCCCTCTCCAAGCCGTTGATGTCATGCACCTTCCACCATCGCAACAAGCTGCTTTGAGAGAGGTGCTTCACAATTACGAAGACATTTTCTCAAAGTGGACTTCGGATGTATCGCGGAGGAACGACACTGCATTGCCCTCAGCAACAACGTGCCTATCCACAGACCACCGTATCGATGCTCCCTGGCAGACAAAGAGGAAATTGTCAAGCAAGTGGACTTACTTCTCAAGCAAGGTGTAGTGCGTCCATCTTTTTCCCCATACGCGGCTCCAGTCATTCTTGCAGAGAAAAAAGGTGAAGGACGCACACGTTTATGCATTGATTATCGAAAGCTTAACTCTGTCACTGTGCCTGACTACCAACCTATTCCGCGTATAGACGATGTTCTAGACTACCTGGGAAAATCGAAATATTTTTCGACATTGGATATCACATCAGGCTATTGGCATGTCAAAATGAACCCAGAGAACATCCCAAAAACAGCTTTTGTCACGCCGAATGGCCATTATGAGTGGCTTGTTATGCCTTTCGGTTTGAAAAATGCTCCTGCTACATTCGAAAAAGCTGTGAAATCAGTTATCAGAAAACATAACTTAAAGAATGTCGTTAATTATTTTGATGATATCGTAGTCTTCTCCGACACATTTACTGAGCACCTACAGCACCTCCAAGCTCTCTTGCATGCCCTAAAAATGGAGAATATAAACCTTAAATTGAAGAAATGCCATTTTGCCCAAGATTCTATTGAATATCTGGGTCACAGAGTGTCGCACGGTACAGTGTCGCCTATACGAAGAAACATAGAAGTTGTTTTGCGATTCCCAAGACCGAAATCCCCGAAAGAGCTTCAGCGTTTTTTAGGCACCACCAACGTTTACCGCCAGTTTATACCGCACTTCCATGACATAGTTTTCCCACTTACGAAGCTGTTGAAGAAGGACACACCATGGGAATGGGATTCCTCATGTGAACAAGCCTTTGAGAACATGAAATACTGTCTGACCAAAGAACCCATTTTACGAATTTTTTCTTGCGAGAAACCATGCATTCTTTATTGCGACGCATCTAACATAGGCGTATGTGCAGTTCTGAAGCAAAGAGATCATGATGGTAAAGAACACCCCGTTGCCTATCACTCGCGTAAGCTACTCGCGCACGAATTAAGTTATGCCATTACAGAGCTCGAATGCCTCGCTATAATTGACGCTGTTGACAAGTGGCACTGCTACTTACATGGACGACCATTCACTGTTTTCACCGATCATGCTGCTTTACAATGGCTCAGAAACATAAAAAACCCACATGGCCGGCTCTTTCGATGGTCTTTGAAGCTGTCGATGTATGACGTTAACATTCGACATCAAAAAGGCAGCGAAAACATCGAGGCGGACGCATTTTCGCGAAGCCCTATGGTTCAACTCTTTTCATTACCAGAACTTCAAACTTACCAGGATGACCACCCTCGCTGCAAGTACACAACGGAAAACGGGGTCACTATCGTGACACGTAAGGGAATTCGCAAAGTGTACGTTCCTCTCAAGCTTCGACTGGGCCTTCTGCAGAAAGCACACTGTCAGTTCGGACACGTTGGAGTAAAGAAAACTCTGGGCTTGTTGTCATCATCCTACTATTGGCTGGAAATCATCACAGACGTTTCATCCTACGTCCGCCACTGTGACATATGTCAGCGTTGCAAGAAGCCGAAAACCAAGAGATTCGGATCTCTCGAGTCACTACCACCTGCAGAACAACCCTTCGATCTTTTAGCAATGGACACTATAGGTGGCTTTTCAGGATATGGCTCGACAAAGAAGTTTATTCACTTGGCGATCGACCACGCTACGCGGTATGTCTGGGCGTTTCCCCACAAGAACGAAACTTGCGACGCATACATTTCGTGCATCACCGCCATCTTTGCAGCAGGAAAACCCAAGAAGTTCCTATCTGATCGTGGACCAGCTTTCACAGCTGGAAAATTCAAGCAGTTTCTAAAACGCAATGGTGTCCACCAATTGTTCACATCCTCCCAACACCCTCAATGTAATGGCATGAACGAACTTACAAATCAGACTATTGTAACCCGGCTGAAGTGCAAAATAAATGAGCAGTCTTGGGTCAAACATCTTTCGGATGTTGTCGATGAATACAACAGAACCCCACATGAAGTAACACGATATCCACCATCGTACCTAATGTATGGAATTCCTTCATACGACACAATTTTAGACGCACCAATGGAGAGTGTGCAAGAAGCAAGGAAAAGTGCTATCAAGAACACGCTTGCCTATCATGAGAAGAACAAGATAATCTACGACAAAAAATTCCTACCACAAGATCTCCAACCTGGTGAATTGGTCCTCTACGAAACACCTTGGCACCCGAACAAAGGAAAGCTCAGTTCAGTCATGGAAGGACCTTACACAATTCTTCGCAGAGTCTCTCCTGTGAACTATGAGATCGACCGATCTGTAGCTCCGTTAAGCAGAACTACTGATATTGTGCACGTCAACAAACTGCGTCGCTACTATTGTCCCAATAAGTTGACGCTCTCTCAGGGGGAGGGGGAAACGTGTGACGCTTCACAAGTGAATGTGGGGAAGAAAAAGGAGGAAGACGAAGGGTCAGAATAAACTGGTTTTCTGACTGACGCCATGTCTCATCCGTTACATATATATGTATATTGTAAGATGGCGTCGAGACGGTTGCTGCTAGGACGTTGCAGGTGTCCTAGCAGCAACCTGAGCATACGTTGGCATGGTCACAGGATATGAGCTCGGGACAGGTGTGACAGTCATCGAGGCCAGGCTCTGGTGGGGCGTAGGTGTCGTTGCAGCAACGTGAGCATAACTGGGCATGGGATGTGAACTCGGAGCTGGTGTACTAGTCATCAAAGCCAGTTCCTCCCTCACGACGTCGCGCAAACTAGTAGCGGGTGGCGTCGTTCGGATATCGAGGTGGCGAGGTGAAGCCTGTGCGTGAAGTTCCTCGCGGACGATAGAGCGGATCAGTGCACGCAGCTCTGTTGTATCATGACTTGAGCTCAGATCAGACATATCAGGTTGTACCCGAGTGGTCTGAAGCTCCTCAAGGCGCTGACAGGTAGCGACAACATCGGCTACGGTTTGAGGATTTTGCACCACAAGCGCATTAAAAGCGACAGTCGCAATTCCTTTTAGCAGGTGGCGCACACGGTCGTTTTCTGCCATATCGTTGTCGATGCGGCGGCAAAGGGCGAGAACATCTTCGATGTAAGAAGTGTAAGACCCGCCAGGGCGTTGAACACGTGCACCAAGCTTCTTTTTGGCGATATCCGAGCGCACTGACGGGTTGGCGAAAATCTGGCGGAGCCGACGTGTAAAGGCGGGCCATGTCGGAAAATCTGTGGCGTGGTTGAAAAACCACGTTTTTGCGACGCCGGTCAAGTAGAATGCAACGTGGGTGAGTTTCGCTGGCTCGTCCCAGTTGTTGATAACACTCACGCGGTCATACTCCTCTAGCCAGTCTTCAACGTCTTCACCCGGAAGCCCTGCGAACAGCGGGGGATCCTTTTGAGGGCTGGTCACCAGGTGAGAAGGGTTTCTTGCCGGTGGGAGCGGTGGCGAAGCTGGCACGCTGGACTGGGCGGCTTGCGACATTACCGGACCCAGGTCGTTTAAGCGGCGGCCTGAACGGAGCTCCAGGGATGTGTTCTAGAAGACGCTGGGGTGTCCGAGAACGCGAGAGGACGCAGGAACCGGGCAGCACCTCCACCACTTGTAAATGGCGTCGAGAACACTCGAGACTCTCCTTTTATTGACTCGAGTATTTGCCCCACAACCTAAACTTGACTGGTGATGATGAGTATTTACATATGAAAAGATGGGACGCATAAATAATGCTCACAATATATATATATATATATATATATATATATATATATATATATATATATATATATATATATATATATATATATATATATATATATGTGTGTTTAAATACGGTTATATGCATTTATGTGTACATGTATGGGTGCTGAAGTAACACTGTATTAGTGATATGTATGTGTTATGTTATAGTCATTTATTCCAATTAGTTATCTCCTGTTTTATCACTTACATGTAAATATCTTGAACTACCATAAGTTTCAATAATAATTTTCATTACGTTTATTTTGTTTTATTCGGTTGTTGTTTTTTTCTTAGTTGCCAATCTTTGTTCTATATCATTATACATGAATTCACAGGAGGTCCCCCTGACAGTTTTTACTTTGGGACCTCCTTCTGTATTATATCAATTTTTTACTTGCACTGTATTGTACTGAATAAACTGACTGGATTCCCTGAAAAAAAAACAGCTAGTAAATTTGCCTTGCTTACATGCAGATAAGAAAACAGCTATGTCGTATTACCAATAGATAAACTGGGAGGCCTTTCTGTGTTTTGAGTTTCACCATACGTGTTCAGCAACATTTCCGTTTAGAGTGTTTAGACTTTTGATAGTGACTGGTTATATTAACCAAGCTACAATAGATGATGCTGTTATTGTATAAGTAAATTCAATCACGCACTTCTTGTGTCATATTAACTGCAGTGTCCGGCCAGCACAGTACATTGCTCCCATAAGCTGTCTCAATTACAATAGTCACAAAGCAAAGTTAAAAAAACTTGCAAACCTAAAATTATCCTGAACGTTTGTCAAGCCAGAAGACACTAAACCAGGTGCTATATGCTACACTACCGCTTGACTATTGCATCTGTACTTCACTATCGCATTTGTAGTTTGTCGTTCCTTGTTTCTTTGTATCCGATCTTCAGGTGCAATTTTTTAATGATTATTCCAGAGTATCGGCCCAGTCTCTGCATTAACAACGATATTCGTGCGCTGGCTAATAATGCGGTTTGTGTTGTGTCGTAGCAGACGACGTGGTTCAACTCTACACTCTTTAAGCGTCTGCACACGCATGAGCTGCTGCCGGTGCACGATTGCAGCACTAGTCGCATCACGATGCGAGGTGCTGCGAGATCTCCCCCAATAACGAAACGGCCTAATATTCTATAGAACCCCAAGCATTCAGAAAATTGCACAATATGCACCTTAGTGTCGTCCATACGAGAGGGGCACTTTTGGTGTAACAACAATGCACTGCAATTGGCAGCATATGCAGCAGAATAAGTCTTGCTTGTCATCAGAGGCAGAATATACGATTCTTTCGAAAGCTTGCAATAGTATTTTTTTGAACACCAAGCCTCTGTGAGGCCACGTGGCCTTTAGCTCTTGCTCCACTTTCTGAAAAATAAAAGATAATAAACTTTCTGCAAAACCTAAATAATAAATGTAAAAAACAATAGTTGCATTGCCTATGCAATAACTACACGTTCTGGGTGCTACATGGCCTATAGCAATTCACTTGCATAATTGTTATGCCTTGATTGAAAAGTTTGTATATTGTGCTTCATATGAGAGAAAACTGTACTTCAGCATCAATCGTTTAGTCTGCCTCTGATGACCTATTTTGTATCACCTCCTTTTGACGAAGTACTAGGGCCCAAGTGCTGCTCAGGCCCCAAGATTTTCATGAAGACAAAACAAACTTTATGCAATCGGGAAAAAAATCAAAAAATTTTATTTACAATACTTCTGGCAACACTTATTACTGTTGGCTTGCTTGATCAGCCGGCCCTTGGATCGTCGACAATACAGTCGGCACTTGTCCTACTTCATAGTGCATTAACACTTCCAGTAGGTGCATTTTGCATTGCCCCCTCAGGTGTTCAGGCACCTTGCCCATGTGCTCGGCCAGCGAAAGTAAAAATTTCTCTGTTCTGTTTTCTTTCTCGTTTTTCAATTCCTCATCAACTTTATCCAGCAAGCTGGCTGGTTGTTTTCTTTTGTTTGTTTTCTTTGTTTGTGTTGTGCGTCGCGTGTGACATAGTAGGATGGGCCTTAAAGGGGTAGACAGGACAGGTGTTGAGGTGGACGGTTGTGTGGAAAGGGTGGGAATAAGGGGAGCAGAAATAGGTCGAAAGAAAAAGTTACTGTGATCTAAAGTGGGAGAAGTGGTATGGTGTGGTCTGGTGTGTCAGAGCAATAATTACTTTCGCTCTGAGCACTGGCGCACTGTGGGGGCAACATTGATGCAAACACCACAGCTGCATCGTCGGTGGCATCTCCGCTCTCTTCGTCCAGGTTACTGCTTGTTCTATGAGGAAAACAAGCAGCTACATAATTAGTGCCATGAAGAATACAGCAGTAACAAATACATTTCTTCGAAAGCATGCACTAGCTACTATGCATTATTACACTGAAAATAAGCGTGTAGCTGCTCAAGCAATCTCTATGTTGCCAGCCTGAAACAGTTGCGGTTACATTACGATTTTGCGTAATGGAGAATGTGTACTTGATGTAAAAATAACAACCTGCAAATTAACAATATTAAGACCAAATTTGTCGCTTTTTCCTCATATCAGCATTGTCTATACAGCATTTGTAGGTCTGGAACTTGATCACCACCTTAAATTTCATCTACATCTCTCCAACATGAAAAAGAAAATGGCCTAAAGTGTACACACTCTCAACAAAGCTCAACTGCATTTCTCCTTCTCTACTCTCATATCACTATTATGCTTTTGTTCATTCCCTTCTTAGCTACAACATTGAACAGTGGGGGTAACATGTACAATAGCCACCTTACAAGCGCAGAAGGTCTCATTTCAGTCGATGTCTATAGCACCTCCTGTATATTCTTACTATGTACTTATTCCTTTGTTTGATTTGAAATAAATGATTATAGAGACTACTAGCAGCAGTAGCAGTCATCACTGGTTTCGTTGCCGAAACACAGACCTCTTCTGCTTTCACAGGGGGAGCAAGGGCTCAAGTTTCGCCACTCATCTCTGAGCTGGCATGCTCCGTCGAAGTGGATGGATGGATTGACGTGGCTCTGCCCTTTAGGTCGGGCGGCAGCTAACGCCACCTAGCCATAATACTTAGTGAACGAACAACTACATTTATCTTTTTTCCCTCTAAATAGTGAAGTATAGGGCTGGTACTTTGCAGTGAATGGCTTAATTTTCACTCGTGCCTTGACTTTAGCCACCAATCAGATAAGCTCCTTCTAGTTAATTCTACCCGCTTAGAGTCTATTTTGCCCTCCCTGTCTCTAAACCCCAGTGCTTTGATAAACTCTGCGCCATCATCCTGAACTATAGGTTGAAGCCCTTTACAGAACATTATCAAGTGTTCGGCAGTTTCCTCCTCCTCTCCGCATGCACTGCATACCGTGTCTGCCCCTTCGTATTCGGCCCAATATGTCTTGGTTCGCAATACTCCTGTCTTGGCCTCAAACAGTAGAGAACTATTCCGAGTATTATCCATTCCTTTGCATTGCAATTTTGTGCATAAAAGTTCGATAGATCTCTAGTGCGGACTTCTTAATGATTCCAATTCTCCACATGTCAGTCTCTGTTTCCTTCACCTTCTTCTTAACCGATAGTTCTTTTTTGTGTGGCCCCCTGCTCTTTTCTAAGTATTTACCAGTCAATTTTCTGATTCGCTTCCGCCATTTTGTATCGACATTCATGTACAAGTAGCTGAAAACCTTCCTAGCTCAACGCTCCTTCCCCATTTCTTTCAATCGCTTCTTGTGTGCAGGCCCGAAAGCACCACCTTCCTAATCGCTATTATGCTGCAAACTGTGATAACAATCTAAACATGAAGAAATCGATTCCACTAGTAAAATTTTACCGATTTCCAAATGAATGACAAACAAATAGCAGATGAATGGTATATGAGGGGAACTTGTTGCTAGTTAGTGAAAATTTAGTTGCAAATTAGTTGAAATAGTTATATGAAAATACTTCCAAGAAGTGCACCTAATTCTAAGTGCATGGGCCTCACTGATACACTTCTAGTGATAATCAGTCCAATGTTGTGTTCATTTTTTCTTTAGTATGTGTCAGTGACACTGTAGCCACAACGAAGGGAGCAGTTTGGGTGTCAGGTGTTTCCGCTCCAAGTAAAACATTTTAAAGTGTCAGCTACTTTCAACGCTTCAACGTTTGCTACGAACCACAAACAAAGCTTCGACTTACGGACGTGGCTCGGTGACGTTCTTCAAGAAGAGGAGGAGGTCGAAGAATTTTCATTTTGGCGTTGCCTCCCCCGCCCCGGCTTCTCTCTTTTTCTTCTGTTCTCGTAGTTTCCTGGAGAAGGTGTCCCTTAAATTGCGCCATCTATTATATGCAAGCTTCACATTTTCTAGAAAGGAAAAGGTAACAAAAACTCATTGTGCAGTATTTCTGCAAAAGTTTTTAATGAAATATTGGTGACACAAATTGAGAAGCAAGAAAAAAGAACTCTGAAGGCAAGATGACATGTGACATTCCACGCTTTTTACTGATTGTTCCATCAGTGCTTCCGAATTCGCCACTCGGATATCTCATACTATGCATCAAATCGGCAAACACAATTGCAATTTTAATGCTTGCAATGACAAAGTGGGCAATCGTTCACAGTCGAAAAATGTTTCCATTTTTAACCTTTCAATGCAACAAACATTGCACGAGCTGTGTACTGCGTAACAATTTCGTACTATACGTACATAACTGATGATTGATGTTAAGACAATTTGGTTGACGTTAAGACTGCAACAGCTATGTTAGACGACGCATGAAAAGTGTTTGCAAAACTTTCTCTTAGAAGTGTAAAAAGTGGCTTTCTTGCGAGGCCCCTTTACTCGAGGCTACATAGCGGCTCGAGAGGCGCGGGCTCGTTTGCTAGCCAAAACACTCCTATGGAGTCATAATACAAGCGCCGGCGTACATTACTTTATGAAAAGAAGTCATAGGCGCTCAAAATTTGTCATTACGTTCAGTTTCCAATCACTACGGAGTGTAACCCGATGGAATGTCACTTGCTAATTTGAAATTGGTAAACATAGCTTTCCAGATATGCCGTAGGACACGTTTCAAGGTTCGCGCCGTGTGAGTCTAAAACTTACGTGTTTTAAACTTTATCTCACGTGAAAAGCTCAGCTGGATGAGCAGTTCACACTACAACAAAAGCGCCCGAAAGAAAAAAATATTTGACAATGAAGTACATGTACATACCATCTGTCAAAGCAAGGCCTAGCGTGCTGACGACTCGTCTCCAGGCATCCGCACGTGCGTCTGCGTTTCGGTACGTTGCCGAGCGCTGATTCCAAAGTGCCGGCTCCTGCCGCACAAGTGAAATTAATAGTTCAGTGGAAAATCGGGCCGCTTCATAACTCATGGCTTTGTCGAAACTGCCGGCACCGATGCAGCTACCTTGTCAGCACAAAAATTTGGCAATATGGCAGCTCCACTAACTGGTTCACCTGCTTCGTGGCACGTCATCGTGACGTTTTCTTCTTCGCGCTGTGATTGGCTGCTGCAATGCGGCGGTGCGACGCTGCGACAAAAATATGTGGCCGGTTTGATGCTCGCCGCACCGGCTATGCGGCGGTGCGACGCGATGATACATCACGAAACGTCACAAAACGTCACCACTCCGGCAGTCGCATCTTCGCACCACATGCCGAATCGCAAAGAAAATCACACGTCTGTCTCGCGCCTGCCAGGCTCGAGACAGACCCGACGAAATGAGAGCCGGTGAGCCCGCGCACCGCGTCACTTCGGAATGTATTGGCGCCTTGATTGTGGCATGTAGTACTGTTCTCACATCACACGCATCCAATGATTATCATGTTTGTACCAGTCACATACCTTCGACATCCATTGACGTCGCGTCATAGCAAATTGGCATATGTAAAGCTAGCAAAACGGCCGCGAGCGCAGCATCAGTGTGACATGTATTCATGTTGTTACAAGACACGCATGTCGTGATTATCACGTTTGTATGTGTCGTTTACCTATGTCGTCCGTTGGCGTCGAGCAATGCCGAGTTTGGTACATGTGAAGCTTTTGAAACGGCCGCGAGAATATCATGAGCGCAGCATGTAGTCATGTTGTTACATGACACGCATGTCATGTGTGTGTTTGGAAAAAGTGCTTAAACGATTTAGAGTACTCGGTACTCTACTATGGGAGAGCTGGTGTACTTCCTTGCGTGTGTTTGGAAAAAGTTGTTAGCAATTTAGAGTAGCTGGTACTCTACTATGGGAGAGCAAAAAGCCATCCCGTGGGCGTCACCCACTAAGTGCAGTGGCACTGCCAATGAATGGTCTGTCCCTAGTGTTCGCCATACAATTATGGCATACCGTACCAGTTTTGCAACATGCCATGTTTAGGAAACCACCGCACGTTCTTCGGGGTGGGCTCAGTGGTTAACGTTTCGTTTTGACGACGCAGAGGTCCCACGTTCAATCGGAAGCGCTGGAGTGCTTTTTTTCTGGATTTTTATGTTACAAATAGTAAATTATGTTCTTCATACAGTCATGTTATGCCATACGAAGTTTGGTGTTGATACCATTGTCGAAATGGCCAGGAGAGCTAAGTGTCGTAGGCAGCTAGATAAATACATACGCGTAGAGCCACCGAAGTTTGCAAAGAAATGCTTCGCATTTAAAAAATTACACCACCTCCAACTAAAGGCGACCATGAGTAGCATGTGAAGCAGCGCATGGGTCGACTTAAGGTGCCGATCCTCACGGGCACCTTACCCGATGTTAATGCGTCATTACGATTGGAGCACGTCATGCATTCACTCTACTTTTTAGAGACAATAGTCTTTCTTGGGGACCTTCAACGCAAAAATTTTGGTCTGTCTGTCTATACACTCGTCTTTTTGTCCGCCTTTAACGGTATCCTAAACGGCACCAAAGTTGCCATGATTGATAGATATGTGGGGTTTAACGTCCCAAAACCACTATATGATTATGAGAGACGCCGTAGTGGAGGGCTCCGGAAATTTAGACCACCTGGGGTTCTTTAACGTGCACCCAAATCTGAGCACACGGGCCTACAACATTTCCGCCTCCATCGGAAATGCAGCCGCCGCAGCCGGGATTCGAACCCGCGCCCTGCGGGTCAGCAGCCGAGTACCTTAGCCACTAGACCACCGCGGCGGGGCACCAAAGTAGCCGATCTATATTCCAAAGTGCCGACCCCATCCGCAGCGCCCGCCAATATTGCTCAAGATTCAGTGTCTTACTAATAAGACTGTCAATTAAAAAGCAATTATTGCGCATATATGAGCCACCATAACAACACGTTAATATTCTGTATAAACGTCTCTTACTATAAACGGCATACATAGGTAAATATAAGGACCGTATCGTTAATCACGTTGCGCTCACCAGGCAACGCTTGTGCGAAAAGGCAAGTGTTTCCAACGCTCTGCTAAGACGACGTGGTGGTGGCGGCTTTTCGTTGCCTTGCGTTATACACCACATTACCACCGAGACGGGCGGGCAGGGCGCGCGCGCTTCGTTTTCTAAGATGACTGCCAGATTGCGCTCATGTCTCACGTGTGACGTCACTTGGTGCGCTCATTCGCCTCCGCTGCATGCTCGAGGCACTCTAACGCAGCACCTCCAGTGCACCATTTACCGATTTTCTTGCGCAGAACATCAAATAAACGTTTTGTTCACTCTCTCCAGACGCAAGACTATGGTCTTTCGACGACAGTTGCAGAAACATGCAGATACGGGCCCAATGTTTGTTGGTGTTACTCGTCCGGAACTCTTGTTGGGGTGAGCCACGCGGGTTCATCGCCACGGCACGCGGGAGCACACGGGCTATTCGTGCGTCTGCAGAATCTGGTTCCCCGTAGTTCTCACATCATTGCGGAGAGAGTGTAAGGGGGAGATACCACAGCCTCTGACCCAGCCCCTAACTCAGGCCGGAATGTGCTAGCACGTGAGCGCATTCTGGCAGTGCTCGGGCCAGCTGATTGCGCATGCGCAATAGGGATGGTCAAGCACACATGATTGCATAGAATTTCCTAAAGTTACCTAGAGGGGATTCTGTAACTGCGATCGTTCGGCAACCGTGGGAATGATGGGTAGTACACACATTTGCCTAGTCTTCGTACTAGCGGGCGGCGAATTATACTTGCGGTTTCGTTTATTGATGTGTTTCGGTTTTGTTTTGAAAGAAATATTCTACCCTCTTGAACTCCGTGACCCTATTTGGAAAGGCAAGACTACAAAAATAAGGTGGTGAAGCGCAACGGCTGAAGATTTGCTGATTTTTGTGTCGTGAGAAAACAGCTCCAAGCCACACGAACACACGCGGAGCCAAAAGCAGGCCAGAAGTACGAAGATTAAACAAATTTGTTCCATGCCTTCGGTCATTTTAGCCGCATGAACGTACGCACGTTCATCTGGGAACTGTTGCTTTCAAAATGGTTCTGCGGACGCCACCTACCATACAGTTCCACGCAGGACGCTTTTACACAGTTCGCCTCTTCCGATCGCTCTCGCCGTACACTAGGAAAGGTAAGTACAGTGTGCGTAGATGGTGTGATTTTACGAGGACAGAGTTCTATGCAAAGCCCAAGTATCGCGTGGGCAGTCTGTCTGGCCTCGGCGAAGAGCGTGTATCATCGAGACGGATACATTGTCGGGATGGTTGGTGGGGCTCGATAAGAAACGCGTGCCCTGTGTGCATCCTCCATCACGAATGGGACGTGATGATGTGGTGCCTTTAGAGAAATAATTTAGGTGACCCGACGAGTGGCTATGGGCCTGCAGGCCGAGGCCTGGAAGGAAGCATAGACGAGCGAACAATGGTATTACGAGTGATGAGCGAAGGTGTTAGCAGAGGTAGCTTCATTTAAGGGTGAGGGCAAGCACGTAGCCAAAAGGGGCGAGAGGCTTGCCCCTCCCGAAATTCGGATGGAGGGGCTGTTCTACCAATGACCAGTAATAAAAGTTGGTGTTTTTCAAAGCTTTCAACTTAAGAACCCCCCTTCCCTTCCCGAAAAATAGTGCCGGCTACGAGTCTGGTTTCGGACCATCTTGAAGAAGGGGGGTGGGGGGGGCTGAGGATCAGCTAACAACATCCTGACAAGTTATGTGTGAGTTCATAGGCGTCCGCACGAGACAAGGGGTGGGGGAGAAGAGTGCACAATGAGAGTGTCCATGCATTTACATTATAGGAAGGGGGGTAACAGAGGGTGCAAAGTCAGCACCATTTGTTGACGAAGGCATTGCGACAATCTTTTGCCCACCCCCTCCCCCTGAAGGAATTCATATTGGTGGTGCTGTATATGCATTTCATTATGAACAGGAGACGTGTCTTTATCTCGATCAAGCGCTGACGTGTGTACCTGTGGTGCTTCGACTTTCCATGTTATAACCACCTCTACAGGTCATAGGACACTGGATCGCACATCTCACCAACTATGAGTAGATCTGGCACCTATTCTACACCTTGTTGCTACGTGATAATTCTCTTTGAGAACAGTGCTGACTGTTTATTGTTTAGCTTCGCCGCTTCCGCGCTAGGCCTTACCGCCAGCCTATTGCATAAGCGGAGGCGCCCAGTGAGATGCGGCCAGTGTTGCAGCGGGCGTCGCTGCAGGAGACGGCGCCGTTCGCTCATGGCGTGCGGTGCATGGTGACCTTCGTCCCACTTTCCACATTTCATCGGCTGACACTGGCGCAGCGGATCTGAAGAAACCATGTACATGGGAGCCGAAACCCCCACCACTTTCCGATGCGGACTACAAGGTTATTCTACGGATAGCGGGGGTCTCGACTGTACCAAGTTTAGGATGACTGCCAGTTGGGCGTGTTGGTAAAGGTTCATGATGAAACAAGCGCTGAAAATACACACACTAAGAGAGGACACAGACGAGCGGTTACTAGCAACTGAAAGTTTTGGTTCGAAGCGAACACTAATAAATACTTCACACGCATGTACGTCATTCCGAACTTCCCCTGTCATCAACAACGTGATATAACAAAATATGCACTCCCATAATCAATGGCACACAACCGGAAACAAACACGTGTCAAGAGCTAAGAAATAAGAACGTAAAACAGAAAAAACAGAAAAACGACGTAAAACAAAAAAGCACTGGGTTATGTGACGTCCACGTTTTACGTTTTCTTTTCTTAGTTCTTGACACGTGTTTGTTTCCGGTTGTGTGCCATTGATAATGGGAGTGCATAATTTGTTATATCACGTTGTTGATGACAGGAGAAGTTGGGAATGACGTACATGCGTGTGATGTATTTATTAGTGTTCACATCGAAAGAAAGTTTGCAGTTGCTAGTAAGCGCTTGTCTGTGTCCTCTCTGAGTGTGTGTATTTTTAGCGCTTGTTTCATCATGTATCAAGTTCGTTTCGTTTCATTTCACTTTATTTTCAATTACAAAATGATAGATCAAAAAACTGTTTGGACCCATAGCCAAAGGCTAGAATAGGGTCCAATGATGCAATACAAAATGACACAGTATTGGTTGCACCCCTGCGTCTTACGACAGCTCGTTCTGAAAGCAGTCGGACTTCCCATCATCAGCCCTGACCAAATCATGGTCAATCCTACCAATCACACAGTGCTCGTTAGTACGTCAAGCATGGACCGAGCTGATTTATAACACATCATACGGACCTTAAACTTCAACGGCATCTTCTGCGAAGTCATCACCCATGTTGCCGGCCCTGTAGATACTTGTCGTGAAAGGTTTCATCTTCCTCTTGATTACCCTGAAGGGGGAAATCCTTCCAACCTTCTGAGTTGCAATCCAGCCATCACATTGGGGCTGCGCGCCGACTGAACACCACCGAAACCATCTTGGTCGTATTCCGGGACACGTGCGTCCCTTTTTACACGAACTACGAAGGTTGAACGCTTCGCTGTCTACCATTCCGACTTAAGGTGTAAGCCTGCACCCGTTGCCGAAAATTTGGACATCGGCAGGATGTCTGCCCCTCTACTCCCGATTTAATCTGTCACAAATGTGGACTCAAGGATTCTTCAATGGAGCATGAATGTGAACCCGTCTATGTCGTGTGCGGAGGAGCTCATCTCACTGGTTCACCACTGTGCAAACAGCGTTACAAGAACAAGACACCTTAATAACCAGACATCTTCTAAGCCCTCGCAAGTTCCATCATCCCGGACACCCAGATTTAATCAATCGCAAGAGAGTGGCCCACAGCGGGGTCGCAGCAAGAGCAAGAGATGGGGCCTAGACTCGACTCCCAAAGAGCTTGACTTCCCAACCTTGTCAACGGACCCCCATTTCAGCAGCCATCTGCCAAATTCATTAAAGGTAAGCTGGGCACAGGCAGCTTCCTCTAACTTCTCCTCACCTCAAAACATTAGCCTAGAGAAATTTCTAGCTGAAAATGCCAGTCTCAAGGCAGAAATTCAAAAGCTAAAGTTCGAGCTACAATCCCGAATGACCGTTAGCAATCCTTTGCAGCATTTCAAGCCACGATCTTCAATTCCTGCTGACTCGCCCCCTACTATCGAATCCATGACACCTCTTCCTCTTACTCACATGGACACTACACCCCCCATGTCTCGAGACACCTCTCTGCCACCCTCAAATAAGCGCAAAACCCCTGCCACACCACGCCAGGAGCAATCTCTCATTGACTCAGTTTTAACTCTTAATTACAGGATAAATGTCCTTGAAAATGAAACGCAGAAGAAGTTCGCCGTCATTGAAAGCAAGAATTCGCTCACAGAAAGCCAATTCACGGTTTTGGAGAACGGCGCAAACTGCCCTAAATAACAAACTTGACAAATTTCTAGATTTTTTTACAAATGCACATGAAGCAGACCACTGCATGGATTGCGGCCGTCACGGCCAACAATCCAAACATAGCCGTACACGCCCCCTCCCTTAGACCCCCTCCCGACAATGACTGCAAACTTTAATCGCTCGAACTTTGTGGTATGGCAATAGAACGGCAGGGGGTTCTGCAAAAAGAAAAACTCTTCAATATTTGGCCTCCTGCCCCAATCCTCGTGCCGTCATTGCCCTACAAGAGACCCACGGAAACATAAATTTTTTGGGTTACAGTGCACACCAAACTCAATCTCTAAATTTTCCCGATACTGCAATATTAACGCAAAAGCACTTGAAGGTAACTACCTCCAATTTCGACGGCATCGGCGAGGAGCACAATTTTTCGGAGGTCCTTCCTTTTAAAACTCAAGGGTCGCCTTTAACCTATTAAACGTCTATAGTCGCCCACAGGCAAAACACCATCGCTTCAATACTCTCTTTGCCTAAGCCATTGCTGCCGCGAAACATCACCCTCTCCTAATAATTGGGGAGTTTAGTGCACCAAATCAAGTATAGGGCCATTCTGTTTCTACACCTAAGGGTAGGGCGTTATGGGTTCACATACAGGACCACCGCCTCACCCTCCACAACAATATAGACATGCCCACTACATTAGGTAATGGTGTAGCTAAAGATACACCTCCCGATCTCACACTCAGCCATCGCGTTCAGTGTGTCACATGGACCAATCAGAACATTAACGTCGGTAGTGACCACTACATTATTCAAACCACCATACATATTCGACAGAAGCCCCTCGCTCCCAAGCCCCTGAGCCTTATTAACTTGAACAAGTTCCGCGAGACCTGTCACTGCTCGGTGCCTACTGAGATGGACGATATCTCGGAATGAATACAACAACTGCACACTGTCAGAAAAACGCATACCACCAAGTTAAAAACCTGATACGCCTTTTACAACAGCTGACGCCTGATTTCTTCACATGTGGGAAGCTGAGCAATCTCTCCTCAAACGCTGGAAAAAGAGGCGACACAATCTCTGACTGAGAATTGCGAGGCTTGATTTGCAAATTCATGACTATGCTATACAGCTAACAATGGACCCAAAAATGCAAAGGTATGCATGGCCACCTAGATATATAAGGAGAACATGGCAGCTCCTGCGGCATTTATTAGACCCTAGCATATCATGTAGTGCAAACACTCGTTTTAATGATCTCCGCGACAAACACCTACCCAGCGCGTATCGATACGATGTACCTGAATATATCGAATAACCAAATAATGATCTCAGTAGTCCAACAACGGAGGCTGAGGTTAGACACGGGCTTGCGAACATTCGCACCCCATCCGCACCGGCCCCAGACCTCGTCAATAATAAACTTCTCCGCAACTTAGATGAAGACTCAATTTTAGCCCTCACTAAATTTTTTAACCATGCACTGCCTCGACACTTCTACCTTGCCGGCAGCGTGAAAGGATGCCAGAATTATTTTCATACCTAAACCTGGCAAGCCCATAAACACGGCCAACCTACGCCCGATTTTCCTTACTTCGTGCATCGGAAAGGCACTTGAACACGTCACTCTCAACCACCTTAACAAATTCATGGAAGAACACAAATTTTGCCCTCACGAAATTATAGGCCTCCGTAAATTCCTTTGCAACAAAGATGTCATGCTTTGACTGAAGCATGACATCATTATCCATAACTCTAGCCTCGATACTCAAGTAGTCTCGGTCGCGATATCTATTGGGGCTTTTAACAACGTCAGCCACACCACCATATAGAGTGAACTGAGCGTGATAGGCGTTGGTAAAAAAATACATAGGTACATATCTACTTTCATTTCGAACCGTACGGCCACTATTCACGTTGGGTCTGAAAACTCTTGCTCTTACTTCTTGGGGAGTTTCGGCACACCTCAAGGTTCAGTGTTATCCTCTTTCCTTGTTTAATATTTATTTATTTATTTATTTATTTATACTGTCAACCCTCACTTGAGGGTCATTACAATATTGCCATGAAGCCGCTGACTAGAACACTGAGATCCATACCAGAACTCAAATTTTAACTTTTTGCAGATATTACCCTCTGGGTGACAGGCAGCTCTGACGGTCACAATCAGGAGACTCTGCAGACTGCTACTGACAAGGTGGTTGTTCGTGCAGGTACCATGAATCTGACCTGTTCACCCACTAAATCCAAACTGCTCCATCTCCCTGCCAATTGGAGTTTTGAAAAGCGCATCTTTCAACAAGCAAAGAAACAAAAGGAAGAATTTTGGTAATTAAAATTTTAACTGCCATGTATAATTCGCAAGCAAGAAGAAAGACGAAACATGTGAGGTATATGAAAAAGTCGCCGGTCTTAGCCAAACTGACGCCCTGCATGACTGGAGCGTTTGCTGTCCTGACTGTAATAATACTAACCGCTATAACAGATACTGCTAGTAATCCGTATTCGAATTTAGTTATATAATATGGCGAGTTGAGCTGGTTGGCAAGTTTTCGTGATGAAATGTTAACTCCAAGCGCTTCCAAGACCTGGACAATAAGAGTGGAATTTAGGCGCTGTTCTCTACTCTTTATGCACTCTACTTAACCGTTGCGTTTCATTTTTTGTTTTATTTTTGTTCTTTTTCGCCATTTCCATAGATCGCGCATTTTTTAAAGGCCCCGCCCAGATGCCTGAAGCGTGGCGGCCGGTAGCCCACGCCACGACAGAATTAGTAACACTCAAGTACTCGACCAACGTTCACAGTAGGTAGGGTCTGTGGCGATCCGGCTCATGACGTCACTCTGCAGTGCACGCTCATGGGCGCAGTATTGTATAAGCATCCACCTTTGAAGAACTACCCCGCGTACTTCTAAAGTTGTACCCGACTATAGTTGATGAAAGATGCAAACTTGCATGCTGCAGTGTCGCCAATGTTGTGAGATTTGCATCATAATGGGCACCCTGGTCCCCCCCCCCCCACCCCGTTTGTTTCACTCAATTCACGCCGGTTGTAGCGGCGGCGGGGCCCTCTATGTACCTGACTGATGAACCGTATTTGTGTGACCATGGCCTCCGAGATGATGGCCGCGAGGCGGGTTTTCCTGCGCGCCCGCTATTTCAGAGGCTATGTTGTGACATGCATGACGAGTGACATGCCAAGCTTTGGTGCGCGCACGCGTAAATTAGTGCTCACTTACAATTTTTCCACGCTTTGGCGCCCTTTCTTCTTTCAACATAGACGATTGTCATTGCCTTTTTTATGTGCCACGCTCGCTCCTTCGGAATGCTCAATTCCGGTGCGAGACCCTCTGAAAGAATATTATCCTGGGGCTGTATTCTGTAACGATTTGGTTTTCTAAAAGCTCGCATTGTTAACGCAAGGATGGGGGACGTTGTCGCCGCGTAAGCGTGACGATGGCACCACCAAATAGCGTATTGGCAAAGTGAGACCCTCGGAAACCTTTTTTTTTTTCGTAGCGTTAGCTACACTGGCCTCGCTGAGCCGAATTTTCGTGGCACTGGTCTGCGCATGCGCAATGACACTCCGCCGCCACGCGCGGCTCGCCGCCGGTGTGCGCGCAATTTGATGCGCTGCGCAGATGATCAGTGGGGTCACGGACCGGAGCCGGCACCTCGCTCGGACTCGGCCGTGGCCGCGCGCTACTCGCCGCCGCCGGTGTGCGCTTTCCAGAGGAGTGCCGTCATAGCCTTGGTAGACATATGGACGCCGACGTGCGCACCTTCCCTGTGCAGTCGCCATCTGACACTGCGCTGGAGCCGCTTGATAGCGCCTCGGACTGGCGTTTGCCACTGTGGTATAGCCATGGAGAAGAAGAGTGCAAATGCTTCTCAACGGTGCAGTAGAGCGGAGAAGCTTTACTCATCGCATCCCGAAGAAGTTGCCCGGCAAAATAAATTTACACGTGCCACATAATTCGTATACCATGTGTGTGTCATTGGAACAGCTGTAAGAATGATATCTGGAAAGCCAAGAGTAATCAGCTGAACCTTTGCTAACGCTACGTATATCCTGGCATAGATGAGCTAAGCCACTGCCATTTTTTTACATAACACCACTCCTGTACGTTATTGTAACCAGGCTTGATATTGCAGCGGCGACAATGACAAATAAATGAAGGCAGTTTGTGGAATTATCTGAGGAGACCCTATATAGTTTTATGTGCTCGAAGCGAATGAATTAAAAAAACAGAGGTAATTACTCATTGTAGAGAAGCGAAACAGGCCGACGCAGACACCAACTGCCAACAAAAAGGTCACACTATGGGGCAAGACAAAGTAGACAGAAGACACACCAGTTCCTGTCTCTACCTTTTTTCAGCGAAAGAGCGTGTTGTTTGCTTGTCTTCACTTGATTTCGCCTTCACGCGTTTACTTTCTCGTAGCTTGAATCTCTGTATACCAGCTATCTCGACTTTCTGTCCTTCCTCTGGAGGGAACCGCTGAGATATTACTGCGCTCTTGAAACACTTATACCGGTACAGGCGAGAACACAGCCTGTACTGGGCTCAACATGTTTTCGTGCTCATCAAAGGAGGTACTTGTAGTGAAGCCGGTTGCGAGAACAGGTCGCCTATCTTTTGTCGTTGCAAGAGACAAAATTCGAAAAGGCGTGGCAAGCTGCCGGAGGATCATGTAGACGTCTAGGTAAGTTGTCGCAGTGGCGGAGATTACAGCGTGTACGTCTAAAGTAATGTCGTTCTTTGTACGTATTGTCACGGTACAACGCCAACTGGTGACAAGAACGTAGCCTGTTTTGAAGTACCCACAGCAGGAACCGTCTTCTTCATCTTCAAATCCGTGCTACCCCATCAAAAGGAATCTGGTAAACCCCTCCGTATAGTCACTTTCATCCATGTATAGCACATGTTTCATTTGCTTTTCCCTGTATTAGAGCATCGTCCTTATGCTAAGCCAGAAATATTCTTCCATTGAAACAAGAGCATCTCGAATATACACTTACTGGCACACGTCTTATGAGTACTCTAAGTTTAGGGGCACATTGAGTTGGGCGCTACCTTGAAGTAAAACCTGGGAGGGTGAGGATATTTGGACTTTTTTGTTTTTGATGGTTACTATCACCACTAGAAACCCATATTAGCATAAAGGATGTGATGCGGTTCGCAGTGGTTCAGCTCATTTGTCTTAATCGGTGATAGCAGGTTGACGGCAGACGCTGAAGGGAGGAGTGTGGGTGGCTGACAACGGTTTTTTTTAGAGGGGGGGGGGAGCGATCGCTTCTAACGCACCCCCATCTGGATCCACCACCGCATAAGTTCAGGATGGTGCTGGGGACGCCTCGTGCAATTGGGGCTGACGGGGAGAACTTCTTATGGGTGACGCCGCTCAGTCATCGCAGTACTCGATACAGCATCATCTCAGCAGCTTTTCGATAGTGTTCTCTTCTGTGTAGGCGTGGAACCCACGCCCTTTCGCTGGTTTCGTGAATAACTGTTCAACCGCAGGTATTATATAGACCTGAATCGAAATGTTACTGTTGGCGGATCCACAAGCTCGTCCATCATTGTCTACGCCTCACTTTCATGAATCCACGGACAAGCATGAATGGTGCCAGGAGAGCCCTTTCTTGCTTAACCGTGTTGCACGCGAACGTAATATGAATCAAGATTCCGTCCCTATTTCTTGTATGTGCGATAAGTATACGTGCGCTGAAAGCATGTTTTCAATAATTTTGTGTAGGCGCCCTGCTAGTCCAATCGTTTGTGAATGCCTGGGCGGTTGTCTTACATTAAGTCGATCTTGTTAGCAACAAGGCATTATCTAAGAGAGGATTGAATAGCCATATGTTAGAGGGTCACATAAAGAACAGACCTGCCATCCCGTTTCTCTATAACCTCAGACATTACAAATACAGGTGTTGTTTACTATAGCATCAGTATCGACATCTATCTTTTTATACAATGCGCATTTGACACAGAACGCCGGCGCCTGCCTATGGTGCAGTACAAAGCCCATGCCGGCCCATATAACTTGTAAACGTGCGTGGGACTGATCACGCAACATTGTTTCCTTCTTCTAAGAGTTGTGTTCTCAAGTGAGGGCCGCGTGAATCTATTCTTTTCCTTCAAGCTCAATGAGCCGCAAAGGCTGGAAAAGCCGTGATTGAGGGTTTTACCAAGACTTGCCCTCACAGCCTTGAATTCATGAATGAAGCATTCTTTTTTTTTACTACAGTGTTAAGAAGTTTAGTAAAGTTACTGCTTCCCTTCGCTAGTATTGTAATATTGGCCCTGACGTGCAGTTATCTTTCGTGTGAACTGAGTGAAAAAAATTCATCTGCGCCTAATTGAGTTCATTATGTTTTTGAGCAGCCCCTACAGTATAAATGAAAGCTTACACTCTGTCTTTTACCAGAACGGGAACAAAAAAAAACATTTTTATGAAGTTCACTTAAGACAAAGCTTGATTCATTTTCGATCATTGTGAAGTAAGCCCGTTTTTAAGAAGCAGTAACAGTCCTGTAACAGCTAGGATTGTTCATTTTGCTGAGAGACTCGTCAATAACTTCAAGTAAGCAAAAAACAATGAGTTGAAGCCTAAGCACGTAGCTACTTCGGTCTGAGCACGCCGCCATGGCTGGCCGGGGCTTAAATATAGCACATGTGTTTTTCAAGTGTGCGAACAGAGAGTTGGTTATGTCATCATATGCGGAATCAAGCTGTGCCAGCGCATTTGAACTTAGCAGTGACAAGTTAAGAAATGATATCAGCTACAATCAGGGTGCGGAAGCATCGCCTTTTGATGTCAACCCGTCGGCTGGTTAAACATCTGACGTTCCCAGAAAAAATCTCCTCATCGCTCAGTATTGTACATGGCCGGATGGCAATGATTCTAACGCGATGCACAGCTGACAAAACCGAACTCTCCTCGCGTCGTGGTCGCTTCGTAGAAGAAAGCGCGCGCTGCATTCGTCGGGTGGGCGAGGCGGCGTTTTGAAAGATAGTAGACACTCATGTCACACACACAGGGTTGCTCGCGTTTGCAAGTGTGATTCTGTAATTGGCTACCGATATTTAAAATTCCTTTAAAAAAATAATGACTTTGGTTGTAGGCACATATCGCCACTGTACCGACGAGTACACATGTTCAAAGTTTAATAGAAATCAGTGAATATCAAAAATTGCCGCTGGTTACCTTTAAAGGAGTGAACGTACGAGAGGGCAAAAAAATGGGTCGTAAATGTTAGGTACACTAATGACTCATACGCAGGGGTGCACACGTGTTACCTAAAGGATAGCACTTTCCAGGGCTATTTCCGAAATTGCTCGACCGGACTTACGGCCCAAATTCTGAGCCTTTAATTAAGAAAGTACTGATACACCATAAAATGCTGACCAAGAGTCAGTTTTTACAGCGAAAGCTGTTATGACATCACAACTAGGGTCTCGCGCAGCGCAGTAAGGGCCCACTGTCGCCGGTGTCCGTAACCACATATCGAAAAGAAAAAAATTTAGTACCAATGGCACACTGGGGCTCCAACCTGGGTCCGCTGGGCGCCAGTCCAGTATGCTATCACTGAGCTACGCCGGTGCTTCAGACTTGTTGGGAAAACTTACCTGAGGCACGCTTGATGTCGGTAAAGCAATCGCGTTAATACGACTTATAACGCGTTCTAAAACAGCAAAAGAACAAGCAGTCGTCGCACAATTCAAATAGCGTAACGAGTGGGTCGTCAAATGCTCCAATCCATTACACAAGCTTGTTTTTGTTCACCTGATGCTTATGACCTCAGGTGGATGGCGCTCACCCACGGGGGTGGATGGGCCAAGAACCGGGTGGCAGGATATATCTGAAAAATTAGTTTTGGGATAAATCTGCCAATAAAGTAAAATAGTTGCTGAGCAAGCGGTCAAATCATCTCTTGTTCCTAACATACATAGCTAGGAATTATAAACTAAAGATCTGAAAAGGTTAGGGTTCACTAGCACGGTAATCTTTTAGTGGCATTGATGTAGTCAAACACGGCGGAGCATATATCTTTGTGGCAGTAACTAAATGAAGTGCCGCCAAGTGATAAAAGTACTGGTACGTTTACTTGTATTCATGGCTTCTGTAATGGGGCTTGTTTCTCTGATATGAGTAACAATGACTGAATAAAAAGAAATGCTCAATTGTTTCAATTTTGTTGCAAAAAATGCACAGCGGTGACGCCTAGAGTCGAGCTTTGTTAAGGTAATAATTTAGTTGTGTAACTGTACAGCGCAATCTGGTATAAGTAACCTCCAAATGGCGAGATACACACCACTGTTTATTCCAGGAATACCTTAAAATCTCGAAATTTTTAAATTTATCCAAATTGCCTATTCCCCATTGCAAACAAGCATTTTGGAACGTTAGCGCTGTCACGTAATTCGTATCTGGCAAAACATGGATGGTGGGACCACTCAAGGGTACACTGCTGCTAAAAAGTCCGCCATTTCGTTCAAATATAATCCGCGGTGGCCTGGTATCCATAGCAAATGCAGTTTTCTAAAGTTTTTTGGTAATAAACGACAAAACGTATTCATAAGCTTTGCATTTGCTGCCGCAGTAAGCGCATTACTTTCTGATCACAAATCTGTAATGATCATTTCAGATGAATCGCTTGAGGGCGATTTACGTAGGGCAACAACAATAGCCAATAATTCTGCAATGAATACAAAGGTATATTCTGGGAGTCGAATCGAAAAGGACCAGACAAAAGAAGGAGAGAAGATGCCAACCCCAGCCTTTTCTTTTGACACAGATGCATCAGTCGCAATACTATTGTTTATCTCCAGGTGGGCCAGATTATCTAATAACTGGTAAATTGAGTACCAATGTGCCAATTGTTTCACGTTATCAGGAAATATATCATCAAATTGTACGCTAAGCATTGACTTTAGGTTGTCTATTCGACCAATATGTTTAATTTTCACATTCAGTTGCTGTAGCATCGCTTGTGCAAATATGATTTGTGGGGTGTGTAGTCGCGACCAATGTGTTTCGAATAATAAAGTTGAATCTTGAATAGAAACGTAAAATGAGCGTCTTTGGTGTGAACTGTATATCTTTAAAAATGCTTGCACAGTAAGAATTTTAAACCTATTTAGCAGAGAAGGTAGGCGAGCTGCCATATACAACACGTTGTTTGCAAGAAACTTTGGGGCACCCAGACACAAACGCAACGCTTCTCTTTTCAGCAGTATTAGAGGTCTCATTTTATAAGCTGCGCTGCCAGAAAACAATACACATCCGAATGCCATGATTGGCTGCACATAAAGTTTACATATCATTGTTAGCGCATCTGTTCTTAAACCCACTTTACGGTTTGCGAGCTTCCGTAAATAGCCACCATATGGCGCGTGTTGCCTTGGAGTACGCATCATCAACGTGGCCTAATGTATCATTATATAGGAGGCCCAAATATTTAAGGGAATTTGCCTGCGGAATCAGCTCATTACTATATATTAACAAGATGTTGATAGGCTGCATAAAGGGGAATGCAAGAGGCTCATTTTACTTTACGTTCAGCGTCATATGAATGTTTTTGAGCCATCCTTCTATGATATTGAGATAATTTTGTAGACTCTGGCATAGGGATTGAACATCGGCATTTCTTGCAAAGAAAGCAATATCGTCCGCGTACATATACAACTGAATATTCTTAGTTGGCAGAGTGGAGCTTAAGAAGATGTTAAATAAAACGGACGACAGGACAGCCCCTTGTGGTATACGCGACGTGTCTGCTTATGTCTATTCGATGAGTACCCATTTTTGAAGCAGTAATATTCTCTCCCTCTTAAAAACTCCAGCCCCCACGCAGTGATGTAGTTGTGAAAGTGGTGATATTACTTCTGCTTTAATATGATTGAATGCTCAACCCTATCGTACGCTTTAGCCAAATCTAGAGTAACTAGTGCACAGTATTGGCGCCGACTCCTAGCCAGTTGTATTCGGCTCTCAAAATCGACATGCGCACACCATATTGTCACGACGCAGACACAGCAGGAGTTCAATATAGAAGAGCTCACTTTAATTAAAAATGAAAGGCGCTCGGAAAGAGGACCGGGCAAGAGCTTCGTCTTCCTCTCTGGCTGTGCGAGCTCTCCTCTGCAGGTTGAATGCGGCATTTGCCTCCCTCCAGGAAGAGCATCGACCCGATGCTCGGCTACAGAATACGCGGTGTATCTATAGTTGACGTATTACGCAACTGGCTCACTGCAATATGGCTTCATCCGCACAACGTGTACGATTTCAGATTTTTGAGGTCGCGAGGAACTGTCAGGGATGACCTCATAATTCACATCACTTAGGCGCCGTATAACATTGTAGGGACCAAAGTACTTCTTCAGTAACTTTTCACAAAGGCCGCGTCGGCGAATGGGGCTCCAGACCCACACTTTCTCGCCTGGTTGATAAGTGACGTATCGGTGTCGCAGGTTATAACGTTGTGCGTCGTAACTCTGCTGTCGGGCGATTCGCACGCGTGCTAGCTGCCGTGCCTCTTCAGCTCGTTGGGTAAAGGCTTGAACATCCGTGTCTGTATCCTCGCAGTCGTGCAGTAGCATGGCATCAAGCATTGTCGTCACTTCACGGCCATAAAGAAGACTAAATGGCGTGCTCCGTGTAGTTTCCTGCTGCGCCGTATTATAGGCAAACGTCACGTATGGTAGAACGTCGTCCCAGTTTTTATGATCCACGTCGATGTACATACTAAGCATATCAGCAATTGTCTTGTTGAGGCGTTCTGTTAAGCCGTTGGTTTGTGGGTGGTAGGAGGTAGTTTTTCGATGCGCTGTTCCACTCAACTCAAGCACTAACTTGAGGAGCATAGCCGTGAAAGCGGTACCTCTGTCTGTTATTATAATTCTAGGAGCGCCATGCCTCAGAACGATATTTTCAATGAAAAGTCGTGCCGCTTCTACTGCGGTTCCACTTGATAAAGCCTTTGTTTCTGCGTAGCGAGTAAGATAGTCCGTAGCGACAATTACCCACTTATTTCCAGTATGCGAAGTCGGAAATGGTCCAAGGAGATCCATTCCGATTTGTGCAAAAGGCATGGTGGGCACTTGAACTGGTTGCAACAATCCGGCTGGTTTTAAAGGTGGCGATTTTCGTCGTTGACAATCGAGGCACGTGCGGACGTAATGCTTTACAGTGCCTGGAAGCTTCGGCCAGTAATACTTTTGTTGGATTCTGGCCAATGTGCGCGTGTATCCGAGGTGGCCGGAGGTTGGCTCATCGTGGCAAGCGCTCAGGATCTCATCGCGAATGGATGTCGGGACGACAAGTAAGTGGGCATTTCCGCTGGGGGCAAAGTTCTTCTTGTATAGGACACCACTGCGCAAGCAGAATGATGGCAGGCTCCTTGCAAATATCTTGGGAACGCTTGTAGACTGGCCGTTAAGAAAATTAATAAGAGGGAGCAACTCACTGTCTTCTTTCTGCTTAGATGAAATGGTGACCGTGTCGACCACTCCTAAAAATGCCATGTCATCATCTTCTGAGACATCATCTTGCTTTATAGGCGACCTGGATAAGCAATCAGCATCGGAGTGCTGTCGTCCCGACTTATAGACGACCGTCATATCGAATTCTTGTAGGCGTAAGCTCCAGCGCGCTAGCCGACCGGATGGGTCCTTCAAGTTGGTCAGCCAGCAAAGAGAGTGGTGGTCGCTGACTACGTGGAAGGGACGGCCGTAGAGGTATGGGCGAAACTTCAGAACTGCCCATACTACAGCAAGACATTCCTTTTCCGTTGTGGAATAATGGGACTCGGCACGGGAAAGCGTCCTACTTGCATATGCAATCACTCTCTCGGCTGAGTCTTGCCACTGGACGAGTACAGCGCCTAAACCTACATTGCTGGCATCAGTGTGGATCATGGTTGGAGCGTCCTCGTCAAAGTGAGCAAGCACAGGGGGCGTCTGCAGGCGCTGTCGTAGACCATCAAATGCTGCTTGTTCCTCTTCGCCCCATAAAAATGGAACATCGTCTCTCGTTATGCGTGTTAAGGGCGACGCTATGTGCGAGAAATTAACGATAAATCTGCGGTAGTAGGCGCAAAGGCCAAGAAAACGTCTTACGGCCTTCTTTTCTGTTGGCACCGGAAATTTTCGGACGGCGTCGATCTTGTCGGGGTCCGGACGAACACCTTCATGGCTCACCACATGTCCTAAGAATCGGAGTTCCTTGAAACCAAAATGACATTTCTCAGGTTTCAGTGATAAGCCAGCGGACCGTATTGCTCGAAATACTAATAGCAACCGTCTTAGATGTTCCTCGAATGTTGGTGAGAAAACAATGACGTCGTCGAGGTATACCAGGCACGTCTGCCACTTAAGGCCTGATAGGACGGTATCCATCAGTCTCTGAAATGTTGCTGGGGCTGAGCACAATCCGAAGGGCAAGACTTTAAACTCGTAAAGCCCGTCAGGCGTAACAAAAGCAGTCTTTTCTCTGTCCCGCTCATCGACCTCGATTTGCCAATAACCGCTTTTCAGGTCCATCGACGAGAAGAAGCGTGCATGCCTCAGCCTGTCAAGTGAATCGTCAATACGCGGTAGTGGATATACGTCTTTCTTTGTCACGCGGTTCAGCTTGCGGTAGTCTACACAGAAGCGTAAGCTGCCGTCTTTCTTCTTAACTAGCACTACCGGTGATGCCCAAGGGCTTTTTGACGGCTGAATGATGTCATCATTGAGCATTTTCTGGACTTGTTCTTGGATTGCTTCGCGTTCTTTCGGTGCCACGCGGTATGGGTTTTGTCGAATTGGTCTTGCCGTCTCTTCCGTTATAATTCGGTGCTTTGTCAGTGGCGTTTGATTTACCCTCGAGGTCGACGAAAAACAATCTTCAAACTGGCCGAGAATATGTAGAAGACTCTGCCTCTGCGCTGGCGATAAATCTTTGCTCACGTCGACAGGCAGTGGTGTTGAAGCGGCCGGTGTCTCTGCCTGTTGTACTGCGAAGCACTCGCGGAATTCTACAATTTCTTCAAAGTATGCAACTGTGGTACCCTCTGCAATGTGTCGACGCTCGTTGCTGAAGTTTGTCAACAGGACCTCTGCTTGCCCAGACACTACACTGACGAGACTTCTGGCAATAGCGATTCCTCGAGAGAGCAAAAGCGTCGATATTTGTTCCGCGACACCTTCTCCACTATGCTGCGTGTTACACGTGACAGAGACGAGGCGGCATGACAACGGTGGCATGGTCACGTCGTCAATCACGCGCATGGGCTTGCGCTGCAGCGCTGCGCTATGGTCCGCTAAGAAGGTCAGTACACCGTCCGGTATATTTATAATGGCACCGTACTCCCGCAGGAAATCCATACCCAAGATGGCCTGTTTACAACACTCAGCAAGAATAACGAAGGTTGCCACGAATGATGAATCCCCAATCTTGATTCGTGCGGTGCACTTTCCGGTAGGTGTCAGCAGCTGGCCTCCGGCTCCTCTAATTTGCGGCCCCGTCCATTCCATTTTTACCTTCTTGAGTTGGTCGGCCAGATTCGCACTCATTATTGAAAAGTCCGCACCAGTGTCGACCAGTGCGGTCACGTCGTGACCGTCAATTGAAAGTGTAATGTCGGCGGTGACAATCTCGTCTTTCGTCGGTTCATTCGAAATGTGCGGCACTTCATGCGGCGGTAATGGGGGATTTTCAAATCTTCGGCTATTCGCAACCTTCCCCCCTAAGGTCGCTGCTTTTAGTTTCCCCGGCGTGGACTGGGAGACCTTCCTCTCGCCATGTCCGTGGTGCTACCCCTATTAGATCGGGGAAAATGACCTGGGGAGGGCGAGCGTGACCGGAACCCAGGAGAAACGTCTCGCGGGATCGTCGCGCTCGTTTGAACGTTGCGTCTTCCGTCGAAATAGCGCCGAGGGGTAGTGGACGGAAATACTTGATACCCGGCAACGCGATGAGGACAATACCGCACGATGTGGCCTGCTTCCCCACAATGGAAGCACAGGGGTCTGTAGTCAGGGGTACGCCATATGTCGGTTTTGCGGAGTGGAGGTCGCATCGGCGTCGACGTTTCCCTGTAGTACCAAGGCACTGTCGGCGGCTGTTGCTGGTGGTACTGTTGAGGTGGCGGCACGTTAGATCTAGGCTGTCGACGGAGAATATCTGCGTATGTTGGCCTAACTATTTCAGTGTTCGGCTCGGGAAGTGAAAGCGCTTGCCTTATTTCTTGGCGAACAACTTCTGTGACCGACGCAATCGCGCAGTCATTCGGTGTGGCAGCGAGCTTCTTCACCTCTTCTTGTACAATTTCGCGTATCATGTCACGCAAGGAACGCTCGTCAGGTGTCACGGTGGTCACGGCGGTCGCGCTGATTTGTCCGCTGTTGTTTGGACGGTCGTACTGGCGGTACCGTAGCTGTAGTGCACGTTCTATGGCGGTCGCCTCCTTCGAAAATTCGTCGACGCTTGAAGGTGGGTTCCGTACGAGACCAGCAAACAGTTGCTCTTTAACGCCACGCATGAGGTGGCTGATCTCTCTGTTCTCGGACATAACGGGATCGGCTCGATGAAAGAGACGAGCCATGTCCTCAACGAACATTGCAACAGACTCGTTGGGCTTTTGTATCCGTGATTCAAGGAGTCGTTGTGCCTGCTCCCGCCTTTCGGTGTTTGCGAAGGTGTCCAGGAACTTCCGCCGGAACTCGTCCCACGTTGACCACACGCGATTCGTGAACCACGTGCGAGCCCCGTCTTGAAGAGGGAAATACACGTACCCCAACTTCTGCGCGGCGTTCCACCCGTTAACGTTGGCTGTGCGCTCGAACTCCTCAAGCCAGTCATCTGCGTCCTCATATGTGTTGCCATGAAAGTCCACAGGAGTTTTAGGGGTGAAAACAGTCACCTGTGTCGTGCTTGGGCTCGTCATGGTGGGGCAACTGCTTCCCGGCGCGGTCATGTTTTCCGTCCAAGGACCGAACTCTGGGCTCAGGCCTAACAGGCGGCAGCTGGCGCGGTGAACGGGTGTTTCGACGAGCGGAAGTCTTTGTGGACTAGATACCGGGCTGTTGGAGGGTGTCCTGGACATGTACCCAGCTCCTCCACCAGTGTCACGACGCAGACACAGCAGGAGTTCAATATAGAAGAGCTCACTTTAATTAAAAATGAAAGGCGCTCAGAAAGAGGACCGGGCAAGAGCTTCGTCTTCCTCTCTGGCTGTGCGAGCTCTCCTCTGCAGGTTGAATGCGGCAATATTGAGCAACCAGATCTAAAGCCGATTTTACTGGGGTGTAATATTGCGTTACTATGAATATATTTCCCGACCCGGGCATTCAAAACTGTTTCAATTAGCTTAACCAGATTAGACGTGAGTGATATCGGCCCCACATTGTCTAAGCCAAATTCTGTTTTCTGCTTTTTAAGAAGTGGAATTATTTTAGACAGCTTCCATTCCGCAGGTTTCCAAGCTTTCGTCGAATAAAAATTCACCAGATTAAGTACTTCAGTTGAAGAAATCTCGAATATTACTTTTGTCATTGCATTGGTTACCCAGTCTGGTCCAGGTGCTGAAGGAGATAAGCGCCTTATTATCCCTGCCAGCTCATCTAAAGTAACCTCCTCAAAATCCTCGCCCACCATTTGGTTCACAATGTGCAGTGGTATAGTTCACATAAATCTATCTTGGAGGCATTTCGCAATATTTTCTACTAGATCAGAGAGTTCACGGGGGGAAAGAGTGGAAGAGTCAAAATTTTCAGCGGTTGGTAACGTACTCTTCAGATTTTTAAGGTCGTAAAAGGCGTCTTTTGCGATCTTAAAAATCTGAAGAGTGCTTTTTTGTTTTTAGTTCAAGAAAGATAATAATATCGTTTCATATTATAGCCGTCTTTTTCTGTAGTCATTGTGCGTTTGAAGTCTGCTGCTGCGAATTTATATTCACACCAATTTTCTGAACATTGGTTGACCAGCAGTTGTTTCCATGCAGTTTTACGTTTTCTACAGCTCCTCATGCACTCTTCAGTCCACCATGGACTAAAAAAACCTCTTGTGGCTGAGTTTAATTTCAAAGTTGCGTCTTTTCCTGGTCTTTTTAACACTGCACAAAGACTCATAGCCATCATGTCACCTTGCATGTCCTTGCGGCGATCAAAAATAGCCCTCAAGTCTTTTTCTGACTTTCTATAGTTGAGGAATGAGCCGACCTTTTCGGCGACAAGTATTCTCTGAAAGTTGAGGACAAAACTAATAGGCAAGTGGTCAATGTTAGTAGCACAATCTAACGCTTGCCATGAGCATATATTTAGAGATGAGCTTGCAAATGTCAAGTCTATTACAAATTTAGAGAGACCTCGGACAAAAGTAGCAGAGTGTGAATTTAAACAAGATAAATTCTTGTCAATAGCCTATTCCCACAAGCATTTTCCGCTTAAATCTGTTTTCAAACCCCAAGTCACGTGATGGAAATTGAAGTCTCCAGTAATTAATATATCGTTTCTGCAAGCAGAGAACATATTGTCTAGACTTCGTGTGTCTTGCATCCCGGCTGGGAAATATGCATTTACAAACTAGAAGGGAGAACCGTCGTGTAATATTATGTCTACAATCAAAATTTCACAGTCTGTAGTCATACACCGATAAAAGATCTTAGCTTTGTGACTTAACTTAGTTGCTATCAAGACAGCAAGTCCACCACTTCTGCTAGGTCTGTCCAATCGAAATAGCCAATACTTTTATAGGTAAAACTTCTGGCCGTTTGAAAGCCAGGTTTCTTGCAGGGATATAATATCCGGGGAAAGTTCTGAAGAGAGGTATATACGCTGCGATACCACTGATGCCTGGGAATCCCGATCGTTCGTGTATGCTACCCCGAGAATTCGGGACAGCTCATTTGAAACCAATTGTGTCAAACTTTCAAAAAGGTTGTTTGCGAGGCGTTCCATTATTTTTTCTATAGCCTTCTCTATGGCCTCTGCGATAGATGTTGCGAGCGATGCATCCATGGCGGTGGTATTACGTGCTGCAACACCTGCATATTCTTTGGATCTCTCCTGCATTTCTTCAACTGCTTCTCTCCAAGAGCACCCTTGCGTTCTACAATATCCAATATAATAAGCTCCCTTTCTTTCGCTGCACAGTGTGCAGAGTTTGCAGGGTGCGCCCCATTACATAAGCAGCACCGCTCTTTCTCTGAGCTGCAAGTGTGGCCGTCATGTTTTTTTTCTCCACACCAACGGAATCTAAGAACTGATCGGAACCCTCTAACTATACGTCCATATCGCCAACATTTCAAACAGTGCAGAGGTTTGTGGGAAAGTGGCTATAACTTATAGATCAGTGGCCACGCCTTAATGTCGGAAGGTCGGATTGTTCCTAAAAAGGTCAGTATCACCGATTCCGTTGGGTATTTTCTGCTGTCAATTGAACGGGTGCACCTGTACACTGAAATTACACCCGCCACCAAAAAACAACTCGAGCACTTCTGCAGGTGTCAGGCTTGTTTCTACACCACGGACTAATCCTTTCGAGCATGTGAGGTGTGCTGGAATCAATGGGCTTACCGGATGCTCTTCGAATTCGGTACAATGCAGGAGCTCACGAATGCATTCCTGATCTGCGGAACAGCACAGGATGCCTCCGCGACAAAACTGGCGGACCTCGCTGATCTCCTGGAAGTGCGAAATGGCTTTTCGAAGCTCCACTTGAATCACCTTTGGGGTTCTTCATCGGAATAGTGCCCCCATCGGTAGGTACCAGAGCCACCGGGACACTGCTCGCCCCGCTGCGTAAAAAAGAGTCAATCGGCCAATCCTTGGCAGAAGTGGATGCTAACGAAGGGTAGTGCCCCTGACCTGGAGATAAAAAAATGACATCAAGATCGAATGATTCGCTTCAGCTGAGGAAGACCGATACAGTTACCGAAAATAACGAACTCTCAAGGAAGAATAAGGATACTGCCGCCCTATGCTGAGCCCGGGCAGCTTCTTCACAGTTGAGCTTGTGCTATACTTGCCAACGACCACCAGCGCACCACTTGACTGAGCTATGACCGTGGCCATATAAGCTATAACTGTGGCGCATACCCACTTCAGGCATGATTTCTCATCGTCGTCAGCCACTGCATGAGCAAACGTCCCAAAATTTCTCGCAATACTTTAGCAGTTACCACGCTTCTCAGGAGAATGACGAAAAATAGCATAACAAAAGCCGGCCTTCTACCCTAAAATTTTTATTATTAATAACTTAGTGGGAATCAAGCAAGTGAGCTTAGTTGCCCAATGAGTGTTTATAGAAGGTATAGTGTCTAGAAAATATAACAAAGGCTATTACAGGCCGCTCTTATGGCTTTCGCTATGACTGCGCTGCGCCTTCAACGAAGGTCTGGCGTTTTTTTTCTTCGGAGGGGTGTGTTAGAAAATGCAAATCTAGGCACGTGAAACCAACGGGTGAGAATGAGGCCCCTCTTCGTGGAGCTGGAATACTGAACCTCCTCTGATCGGTCTTGTGTGGCCATAGCCAAGCTACTGAACTGGTTCTTCCCTCGCCCTTCCTCGTCCACGAATCCAGTTTGCAGCTTGACCACAGGCTCCAGCGACCGCTTGTGCCTCCGCTGCCATCCTGGGTCTATCCAAGGTGGCGATGCCGTACACGCCTTATAGTTGCCTTGGCCCAGAGCCTGCTTGCTTGTTACCAGTTATGACCTCAACTTGGGTGCTGCGGCGAACTTGGGCCACCAAGTCCGATCGGTAGCGAGACCCGCACTTGCTACCACCCAGCTCCTCAAATGAGCAAGCTTCGAATGTTGTTCACTGAGAAGCTGGTTGATTGTACATCGTTTGTGGTGATACTTGAATCATCTGATATGTCGTACTGACTTGCCGAGGTGTGGTACTAATGCTGTAAACTAGTTTTATGTGTTATAGTGCAGTAGTATTAGGGTGACCTTCATGCCCGAGACACCAGTCGTTTCTAGGGGCTACAGCAAGAGAAAGTATGCGACATATATGTCGTTGTTGCCAAGGGATGGTGCGGCTACGTAGTCCACAAAGAATATATGTGTAGATACAAACATAAAGGTTGTTTCTGTTCAGTGGATGACAAGGCCGGACGCGATTGAGCATTCTGTGGATACCATAAAACTGACGAACCCTTTTCGCAAAGGGCCTGTTTTGCTTGCGTGTAGTGCTTTGCCGTATAATCGCCGGTGAAGCGTTTAACGTTCGGCCAGACGAAGGTATATATGTATAGGTCCCAGGAAAAAATCATAGTGAGTCCGCGGACAGCGCACATAGTCGCAGTTGCCATCACATTACAGAACCTTCAAGGCGTTCACCTGCGGCTGTCGCTTTGCTGTATACACCAAGGCGTTTGCTTCGCTGTATATCAGGTTAGCGCCAGAACATTATAGAAGCGAGAATATGTCACTGAGGAATCACTCCGCATGTGAGGAATCACTCCGCATTGATAGCTTTGTCTCGACGGCTTCAGGGTTAATGTAAGGCATCTGTAGGTGGCGACGGTAACGCTCGACAAGCTATACGTATGCCTAAGCTACGCGTAGCTTGACTACGTTTGGTTTTTAGTAGTCATTCTTTGCAAAAGAAAATTCGATCACGACAAATTATCCTGTGGCCGTCTTTGAAGGACGCAGCTTGAAGTCCGGTAACTTTGGCGAAGCCACGAAGTGATATTGTTACGGGGATAATTGAAGTATACACAAGATTGTATTTACACGCGAGGTACAGGTACAGGACGCAGCTTGAAGTCCGGTAACTTTGGCGAAGCCACGAAGTGATATTGTTACGGGGATAATCGAAGTATACACAAGATTGTATTTACACGCGAGGTACAGGTACAGGACGCAGCTTGAAGTCCGGTAACTTTGGCGAAGCCACGAAGTGATATTGTTACGGGGATAATTGAAGTATACACAAGATTGTATTTACACGCGAGGTACAGGTGTAGTACAAACAGCTGAGACGACCTACTAATTCAAATGCGTACTCGGCAGCTTCGCGAGATTATCTCCTTCCTTCAGTCATTGGCTTTGAAGCGCCTTCTTTGCGAAACTCTTGCGAGTAACTGCTAAGGATTTGCAGTTTCAGCCACGAGGAAATTCACTATAACATGTGCAGAAGTGAAGTACGAATTTAACTGAAACACCGTGATCTCGTACGCCGCATCATTAACTTGACGTAATATAAATAAAGTAAACAAGGCGGGACGGTGAATAAGGCATCACTCGATCACCTGGCGCAAACTCAACTATCGTCATGCCGATGATCATACAGCAGACTTATCATAATTCCACGTGGAGAGACGAGATCGGTTGATTTGGCGAGAGCTGTCCACCATATGGTGGTTACGGTGGTCTTTTTTTTCCTATTTTGCAGCCATCATTCACATACACTGATCGAAGCCAAAAGTAAAGATTATTTCCTTACTCTCTCTCTCCCTCTCTCCCTTTTTCTTGGGCGCCGTGAATCAAGATCAGCAGTTTCTAGCGGCTCTAGAAACTATTTGTCCTCTAGAAACTATTTTGACGGCCAGAGGCTGGAGAGTTACGTTAAATAATAAAAGTAATCTCTGGGATTTTGCATTCCAAAATCAAAATAATATATGATGGGCACTGCAATGGAGGGCTCCGGAAATTTTCGCAATACGCGGGCTACTTTACGTAGGCCAATAACATTTCGGTTCCATCGAAATGCGACCGCCGCAGCCGGAATCGAACCCTCAACCTCTGGCTTAGCAGCCGAGAACATTAACCCCAACATCACCGCGGCTGACGGGTTACGATAAAAATACAATACTTTTGCGTGACTTTATAGTTACGCATCTGCATACCCTACTATTTCAGGAGGCCACTCCGTCTGTCCATCCAGCAGAAATGGTTCACTGATTTCTCTGAGTTCGCAAACATCCGCTGCCTTGACATTATATTTGTGTCCAGTATGGCACTGAGCCACTTCACGAGCATCCCTATGGATTCAGACAAGCTAGTTATGTATGTAAGGGCTCGCTTTTCCGCGAATAGCTTTAAGTGCCTTATTACAGGTTGTTGCGGCTCGGGGTGCTGAGTCGTATCCCACCTCTGCCAATCAGTTGTTGCGGGTCGGAAGAAAGGTCGCTGGAGGATACGAAAACAAAACCCGGTCTCCTGTGGTAGCGTGGTGTAGCTTCGGGTTGAGGAAACAAGCGCTTACAAGATGGGGATACGAAAAAACAAACAGGTTTATGGCACTATTTACAAATATTTACAGCATGAGGTTAAGAGTTCACAAACCACGAGCGTGGTGGCTAAACCGTTACATGGTTCAGAGCGACGTCCAGCACTCTGCCGCGTCGTTTTATGCCCTGTCGGGCTCCTCCTCTCCGAGTCGAACACCAATCACGCACATACAGGTGAGGGGGGGGGGTGAGCATGCAAGGTCCACGGGAACACTGCACTGTGGTGGCGCCAACAGGGCTCTTCCTCGTTGTGTATGCCTTTAGTCGAGAGTGCCCACGATCCTGGCCGCATACTTCAAAGGGTCCGCCAATTTTGTTCGCTCAATTAGCGGGGCGATCCGCGGCAGCCGCCGCGGCCTCTCCCAGGAAGACGCCGTCCCTGTTGTCCTCTCTGTGGCGTCGTGGCGTCGGCAACACTACGTCTCGTCCTCCGGCCAGCAGGGACAATGCCTGGCGGGCATAGGCAGCCGGCCGGTCGGCTACTTTACTGAGGATTAAAAGAGCGCCGCTCCCCCGTCAGCTCTCGATGCTGGTTCCAAGAAAACTGGGGTTCCAGGCGTGAGAACGCTGCCCGGCTACGCTTCTCAGCGACAGCATGGCACCTACCGATGGCGGTCATAACAGCTTTCCCCTCGCCAGATGAGTCACGGAGGGCAGCAGTCAACACTGCTGCTCGCAGGGACGACGAAAGGGTCCGTAGTTGAATGCCAGGAACTGGCCTTCGCTTGTGGCATGGTCCGGGTGATTGCCGAATCTTCGACAGCATCTCTGATACTCGACCACATGTACAAGCAAGCACTCGGCCCCCTTCGAACAAACCAAGCCAAAAGAGGGATAGCAAACCAATTTTAATTACTAGCTTTAACAAAAGCTCACACTCAGAACTCTCAGGACTCACTTGCGCCGAGAAACCAGACGTGCTACTTTTCACATTTCACATAATTAAGTTGCACAAAAAAAACTAAAATATCAATTTTGATACATAAAGAGCACCCCAGAATGGCTTAGAAAGAGCGGCTGAGCGCGTCAGCGTTTCCATTCAATTTGCCCTTTTTTTACCTAATGTCAAAATGATATTTTTGAAGAATCAAGCTCCACCTCACAAGGCGACTGTTCTTTGATGTCACGGTTTGCAGCCAAGTAAGGAGACACTGGTCTGTCTCTACTTTAAATTTGGCACCTCTGAGATAACACTGCAACTTATGAATGGCCTACACAAGGCAAGCGCATTCATTTCCTGAAGCGCAGTACGTTATCTCACGAGAGCCCAAATTCTGGCTCAAGTAGAGCTCATCATACTCGTTGCCACTGTCGTCGAGACATAGAACGGCAGCCTCCTTCTTTTCGTCGCTGACTACTTTCATCGGTTCTGTCCCGCTGAGAGCATCAGTCAGGAACTCGAATTCAGTGAGTGCTAATTTTGTCTGAACGTCCGTTTTTGTTTACGGCCACCCATAATTGTCTACCACTGAGACATTAAGCTCACCACCCTCCCGCAAGCTTAACCTAAGCTGTGACCTAACGGTCTACCTCAAAGGTAAGAGAAAGCTTGATGATCTGCTCATATGATCAATCGACCAATCGTCTTCAAAGAAAACCAAAAAAACATAGGAGACAAACACTGCTTTATAGAAGGTTCGTTTGGTTAAAGTTATCTGTCTATGCTAACGCTTCTGAGAAAAAAAAACACACTGAGCTCTCTTGAGAGTTTTCAATTATTCTCATTTCTACAGCGTTGCAAATTACATGGTACTGTTAACCAGACGCATAATTCCTCACAGTTTGTCTTAATGTTCATTCGAACGTTACGTTGTAACACACCGTGTACAACACAAAAGTAATCTTAGGTGCAATACTTATCAAAGGCACCCCACAACACTTGCACTGGTTTATGCTAAAACCGTGCGCCAATTGTTCTCAATTCTCATAGCGCGTAACGACTACACCGTGTCACGCCAAGTTTATACTTTTTACAAAATTATTTGGTTTATTCTAACATCTTGCCTCAAATGCTCATTCACTCCAAATCGACATGGCAGTGAAGGCACGCAATATGAGACTAAACCTTTGAAACACTAAAAAAAATGAAACATTTTGTTCAAATTTTTTTGTATATTCGTACAAATGATTAAAGCTTCGATGCTATCTTTCAGCCTTTGGTTCGGCGGTTGTCCTTTTGAAAAAATTACACCGCATCAAACTTACCAAATTTCAAGTGGCTCAAATCTGCAACTCCAATGCAATACTGAGTAGACACAATTAACACGCACGCACCAAAAATACTCAAACTGACCGCCCCCTTTTCTCAATTAGATTCGCTTAAATCGCACACGATGGGGTCGCGGTCCCGGTGGATTTCGAGCACGCCGGAGGCTACAAAACGTGCAACCGCTAGGCTGTGTCCTGCTGTCACGCCTCACTCTGCATTTAGGCCGGCTACCCTCAGGAAAGTGCAAGGGACGCCAGAAACAGGGTTGAGACCGGGGACATTGTCTCTTTGTGTTCGCCCCGACGTGGTTTTTAGCCACTCTGCGCATTCGACTTTGACCCATAGGGCAGGGCCGCTTTCCCGAAGTCGTCGAACGCAACCGCGCTTTTCGTTGAGGTAACGCACCTCGTTTCCCCCCTCTACACCTGGCTCGCCGCTTGTACCTCTCGGAACGCCACCATTGACGTTTCCTGAAACGAATTAACGGCCTAGCCTGTCGTCTTTGTTGGGAAGGAGTGGGACCTGCCCTAGACTCACGAAGTGCCGAACGCCTCCGCTTTTTCCTTTTTCTGCGATGTTTACAAACGAGCTCGGTGTTATCGCTGCACTGCTGAAGCGTGGCGTTCTTGCTCTCATCAGCCACTGCGCTAACCATGCCTACAATTGACGATGTCGAAAAATGCTCTTGAGGCACTAAGAAGGTTTCCAGCTCCTTACTGGGCCCATTAGGCCTGCTGGAACCTTCCCCATCCACGCAAGGAGCGCTTTTCGACATCGTCCCTACTGCAAGACCGGCCACGGCCTCGTTTTCAGCATACTTTACCTTGATGCATTTTAGAATACGCGGGCCCTTCTCTGGCGCGATCTCTGTTTTTAGCGCTTCATGACGCGCCTCAACTTCCGGCGCTTTGTGACGCACCTTGCTTTCAGACTCTGGTCTGAGTCTTTCTTTCTTTTTGCTAACAGAAGTTCCGAATCTTCTGATCAGCTCTGCTTTGATAACTTCATAGTTGTTCGCGTGCTGCTCACTGAGTCGCGCAACAACGTCCGCTGCCTCGCAGGGCAGAACCATGCGTAGCTTCTGAGACCAGATGTCTCGCTCACACTTTAGTTGACTACACTTTCGTTCAAAGAGTCTAAGATACAGGCCCATATCCCATGATACCTCATATGGCTGCATGTACCTAGACATCTCGAACTCTGCCTCATTTTCGAGAATTACTCCTTGCTGGGCTCCCAACCTCATACTCAACTCATAGTCTTGTTTGAAAAACTTTCTCTTGAGGCCTTCTCTTTCGTCTCCACCTGCTGTCTCTTTCTTTGACTGATGAGGTCCCATACTTCACTGAGCTCCTCATCCTCAGCCCCCAAATCATTAATCACTTGAATGATTATGGGTTTTCGTGCCAAACCCTTTGTATCTATCCCCAATTCCTCACACAACAGCAACAAGTCCGGTTTCTGCAGCTCCCGTAAGTCCATGATCGTACTGAGTGCTCGCTACTTCCAAAAAACCTTTCCGAAACGGCGAAACTGAGTCTTTCGGCAAAGTTAACTACCAGTTCAAAATTTTAACCCTCTTTTAGAACCTGGTTCACTCAAAAGAGAAGCCAAGCACTCATCCATACGTGATCCATGTCTCGAGCCAGCTGCTTCTCCTGGGCCGACTGTTGTTGTCACTTGTAGCTTCGAATCCAACCGCTGATCACCAGTTGTTGTGAATCCCACCGCTGCCACCAGTTGTTGCGGCTCGGGGTGCTGAGTCGTATCCCTCCTCTGCCAACCAGTTGTTGCGGGTCAGAAGGAAGGTCGCTGCAGGATACGAAAACAAAACCCGGTCTCTTGTGGTAGCGTGGTGTAGCTTCGGGTTGAGGAAACTAGCGCTTACAAGATGGGGATACGAAAAAAGAAACAGGTTTATGGCACTATTTACAAATATTTACAGCATGAGGTTAAGAGTTCACAAACCACGAGCGTGGTGGTTAAACCGTTACATGGTTCAGGGCGACGTCCAGCACTCCTGCCGCGTCGTTTTATGCCCTGTCGGGCTCCTCCTCTCCGAGTCGAACACCAATCACGCACACACAGGTGACGGGGGGGTGAGCATGCAAGGTCCACGGGAACACTGCACTGTGGTGGCGCCAACAGGGCTCTTCCTCGTCGTGTGTGTGCCTTTAGTCGAGAGTGCCCACGATCCTGGCCGCATACTTCAAAGGGTCCGCCGATTTTGTTCGCTCAATTAGCGGGGCGATCCGCGGCAGCCGCCGCGGCCTCTCCCAGGAAGACGCCGTCCCTGTTGTCCTCTCTGTGGCGTCGCGGCGTCTTGGCGACACTACGTCTCGTCCTCCGGCCAGCAGGGACAATGCCTGGCGGGCATAGGCAGTCGGCCGGTCGGCTACTTGACTGAGGATTAAAAGAGCGCCGCTCCCCCGTCAGCTCTCGACGCTGGTTCCAAGAAAACTGGGGTTCCAGGCGTGGGAACGCTGCCCGGCTACGCTTCTCAGCGACAGCATGGCGCCTACCGATGGCGGTCATAACAAGGTATAGACCCCGTAGTATTCAATGCCGTGACAAAAGCTATAACGTTATCCTCAATCGCCCCGCCGCGGTGGTCTAGTGGCTAAGGTACTCGGCTGCTGACCCGCAGGTCGCGGGTTCGAATCCCGGCTGCGGCGGCTGCATTTCCTATGGAGGCGGAAATGTTGTAGGCCCGTGTTCTCAGATTTGGGTGCACGTTAAGGAACCCCAGGTGGTCTAAATTTCCGGAGCCCTCCACTACGGCGTCTCTCATAATCATATGGTGGTTTTGGGACGTTAAACCCCACAAATCAATCATCCTCAATCGCCGTCCTGTAGGTGAAGGTACAGGAGTAGTACATCCAGTCACTTTTAGCGTGCTCGCTCTCGAACCCACGGTCTCGTACTGTGCCTGTCTCATAATGCCAAATATCCACGTTCACCTGAAACGTCTCAGTAAGATATAGAATTGTTGGAAGTATAATGGTTTATTTAAATTGTCTTCAGAGCTCTTGACCCATTTTTACGCGACTTTCTGTTCATACGAAAGGAGTGTCCTTTCATGCGACCAGTTACAGGCATTTGGTCATTACGGCAAGGTCATTACAAAAACACTATGAAATGTCCTGCCAGATCCAAGAACACGAGAAGGCAATGTGCATCATACGACTTTGTCAGCTGGAACGTGAGTTCTGGTTTTGGATCTTCCCCTCAATGCGAATATTACAATGAACTTGGGTCTATTCGTACAATTCGGTTGCTTTGGAATTCAAAGAAAGCTATAGCTTAGAAAATTTCTCTTCATCTGTCTTGTGCTAAGCTTTTTGATTCCCGCGTTTTCAAGAGAAGCGTACACCGTTTCTCCGCGTGAATGTCCTACAAAATAATCACACCTCATGTTAAGTATATTTTTTATGATTCTCATTAACAGAGTTGAGATTATTATAAGCTCGACGAGAAGTGAGCTCCCAGCAATGGGCCGTCCAGCAGGCCCACGAAGCGGCTGCCAAATACTCCCTGTCGGTCCCTACGTGGGAGACGCCCGCTACGCGCTAAGCGCGTCCTGCAGGACTGAAATAAAGTTTTTTTTCATTCTATTTCATTATTATAAGCTCCTTCATAACAATCGCTCATTAATGAACGTGGTTTCTACTTTCATATCTAGTATGTTTATTCACGATCTTTGTTTTCTTTCGTATTGTTCCTTTTCTTCTCCCTTATGTAATTTCACAAGTAAGTAGCAAACCTTGGAGCGGCGTTGTACGTAGATGTACGCCCAGAGTTTCAAAGGTGAGGCCTGGAAAACAGTGAAACACACTGCCACGTAGCACATATATCTAGCCGGAATCCAATGGTCATCTTCCCCCACAGGATCCCTAATGCTGTAACACCGCATTTTATATGAAGGCACGCTTGAGTATTGTCGGACACCCGCGTGGAAAGCCTCTGCTGAAGGAGGAATGTCATTGCAGCCGGGCATGAAACTATAGGGACAGTGCACTGGTAGTAAGCCGCTTATCTAGCTCTCATGCATCAGCCCAGTTTCACCGACATCGTCCGCTATAGCGGTGCAAAGAAATGTATGACGAGATTATAGAAAAATGAGGGAAACGAGCTTTGTGGTCCATCGCTTATCGCATGAAGCACATGCGCCCTTAAAACCTCTACATAACGGACACGCACTCTCGTGTCTTGAAAAGATAAATACAATGCCATGGATAATGCTCAGTTTTGCTCCTTTCTCTCGCTATGCCGTGCATTCTGGCGCTGATGTCGCAGATGGTTTAATGGCATGGTGCCTGTACTGTGGCCTACTCATCCTTTGTATCTTTCTTCGCATTACTTTTCTCCGACAGAATGCCGCTTTCCTTGAATTTGAAGAAGTCTGAGAGCCCATACAGCGCCGAAGATGGCGTCCACAATCGCCACAACGTGAAGGAGTCTCGTTTAGGACCCTGTGGTGTCACAAAAGTAACCTGCACGAGAAATACAAAAGAATGACATCAAATGATCGAACGGGAGTGAGACGATCAAAATATTGGAGCAAATGGCGTTGTATACACTTACGTTACCCATGGGAGAGCCGATAATAAAGAGTGCAGGAAATAAGGTAATTTTAAAAGGTTCAGTTTTTTTGTGGTCTCACTTACGTTGAAATCCTGCGTGACTCACACGAGTCGTGCTTCCGTCGACTGATGGGCACAAGTCGGAAACACATCTATCGGATTTCGCATGTGCAGTAATACTAACACTGAAATTTTGCTTAAACAAACATTTGGAAGAGTAGTCGTTAGAACAGTCTGCAGTAGTTGCCTTGGCAACATTTATGCTGTTTTTTGTACTTGAATGAAATGTTATTCTCCTCTTTTAATTTGTCATTTTTCTCTCCGACAACTTAGATGCACACCGAAACTTAAGAAAGTGGAGAATTATAATGTTTAATCACGTTACATTGACACTATTCTCGCAGACACGGGAATTGGTTCTGTATTTACAGATATCGCAATGGAAGCAGTAAGCATGAAGCACATGCGTAAACGAAATAAATCATTTGACTCGAAAAGTATCCAATCATTTTGTTTTCGTTCCACAAAAAACAGTGACCGATTTTCTACAGATGCCAACGTTCTACACGAATATTTGTTTTACCGATGAAGGAAGGCCGGAGCAGTGATACCACGCCCATGCAGAACGATGACGCTCCCATCAGGACGGGGAGCTTCACCACTCTGAAGTATCAGGCTAGAGACGGAGCTTGAAGCGAAATTCTGGACCCAGACGTGACACCCATCAGCGCTGACGCGATCAGCATCATGCGGAATGATTCGTACCACGCGAGCAGCTCGAACGCTGCACATTGCAGCAGTAATCCGAGAATGATGATTGACTCTATGGAGATGAACTTGAAGTCTATGACGAGACCCGTGAGAGGTCTTATCGCGACGTCCGCCATGAAAAAGACTTGCAAGAGGTGTGTGGGTTTATGGTTGACACTCCTTGGTCGGTCGCCAGGTCTGTTGAAACCACCACGAAGTGGAAGGTGGTCACCAAGATTACCGAGAACGACAAAGCAATTATTCGGAACGCGCAGGTGAAGAAGGACCAGAAGGCACGTCTGACTTCCTCGGAGATCACCGGACCCTTGCAGCGCGATGAAGGTGCTTCGGAACCTTTTGCGCTAGGTCTCGTCACGCAATATTCGTCATTCGATTCCGCCTCCGAGCTCTCGCCATCGAAACGTGTAGCTCCACTCTGTTGTTTAGACTTAGGCCGCTCGCTTGCGTGGGACACTCCCGAACGGCACAGCACGACTATCCACACTTCTTCGAGTGAATACTCTCGGATTCGTACGGCTGAACCAACTTCGGAGCTGGGCTTCTTGCCATTACAGACACAGGAACGGCGTTCATAAGAACGGCTCTGTACAGACGAAAGGCACCGTGGGTGCCGTAGTTTTTTCGGAACATTTCAGCGAGCGCGGGGAGGATGACAGTGTAGAAGGCACCGGCGCTGAACGCCAGGCCGCATGCGGTCGCTCTTTGCCTTTTCAAGTACTGAGAGACCAGAACGTTGGCGTTCACGAAGAGACCTGAGAGCGCAGTTCTTGAAACGATACTAAACGAAGGGGTTGCACGATCATAGAGCATCGTGCGCATCTGCAAAAAAAAAAGGCGTGTCACTTGGGGCTCAGAAAAATTAAGAAAGGTTCTGACTTACAAACTCCTACCCAAACCCTGTGCATCTCCGCAGGGGCTACCCGCACCTATACCTGGACAATAAATACAAACTATTTGCAACAGAGAGAGCTCCTTATAAGCATATACTGTGGGAATTCCCCAACTTAACAAGTTCTCCTTAGACCCTCGGGGAGATGTTGTGGCTAGTGCTGTGCAGCTCGGAGGTTCAAGACCAAAAATATGCTATACCAGCAGGCCAGGGAGGCTATAAGAAGACAAGGTCTTCTAGTACCTGCCTACCTGTGCGTTCGAATTTGGACCACAAGCATGCAGGTACTTTAAATAAGGTTCACTCACTCAATATACAACTGGTGACAACAATGCGACTATATATGTGACGCCGGTCCAACTCAGAACGCACAAGGAGATTTGTGAGGGCTGTATGCCACAGCGATCTTATATTGGCTATGCGATTAAGCAATACTGCACTGATTCGACTGCTAAATTTCGTCAGTACGTTCAGGAGACAATCATTTTCCCAGTTTGTTGCTTTTAAACTGTTTGCTTGATAATGGTTCGATGCGCACTGCCTTATATTACACAAAATGTGACCTGTCTCTAGAGAGGTTCCGGTTAAAATAAATCATTTTTGCTCCGAATGTCACCCCTTCTGAAGAACAAGGTGAATTATGTCGCTGTAAAGATCTAAGTTTGTTAAAATTTTGAATGGTGCTTAGAATGCTTGGAAAATGGGATATGAGTACATTAAAGATTGGTCAGACACACCACACCTGTAACTTCCCTGGCTTTGAAGTGAAGAAGAATGGTAGAAAAAACCTTATCCCACAATGAAACACAACACGAACCTCAAATTCACAATCACCACGGCCAAGCAGTGAGAGGCTATTCTGCTCGGCACGTGTTTGAAAGACCTCTGCCCGGCTGGCCGAAGACGCCACCAGGATTCAAGACCCGAGGAAGGGCTCGTCTTATGGGCCCTTTGACCCATGCAGGATTATTTTACTAAAATTTCGTCCCTCTATCTCAATTAGAAAAAGATGTTTACCCGTGTTTTCACGGTTAGTGACTGTTTTAACCATCGTTTTTCAATAACCGAGAAACCAGCACATATTTATTCGGTCCGTTTATAGGGCTTTTCTGGCGTCATTAGAATCCCATTACTGTAAAAATTGGTATAGCAAAACCCAATTTAAGTATTGAAGAAATTTTTGTTTTCCGGAAAAGGAGGTTCAGTGCTCTCATTAACTCAAATAGAAGAAGGAACTTGGCTACCACACCTGATATAACAAAGTTGTTGTTTTTTTTCGGAGAGTTTCAGCAAAAAGCTGCAGTTTTCCTCTAAATTTGACAGAGACGGAATTTTCTTCAAGAATGCGCTGATGATTCTTTCGCAATAAAGGTCTAGGCGCCCTAGTCACGCAGCCCTTTCTTTATTTCAACGAGTCTTCACACCACACCATTGCACTCGTCAACGGACTTGACAGTCGGTAGCTTTCTTGCGTATACCGGATGCTGCTATAGCAGCAGTTGTGATTGCCTGATGGTTTACACCACAGATAAAACATCCGAAACATTCTTGCTTTGCCTCCTCGAACAATTACTGCGTCTTCGCATATCTGTAGATTGACAAACTTGACCGTTTACTTAGCCTACATCACCTAAACGTTGTGCCCCCCCCCTCCATATTCTGGCTACATATGAGTCCCCATGTAAACGGGGCTGCCCACGAAGAGTTCGTGGGCAGGCCCCACGAACTCTTCGTGATTACAGAAATAGGCCAGCGGCGAAAACAATGCTGTGGATTAATTTGAATACCGCTACGTTGCGCTTCTAGATTGCGAAAAACAAACATGCTTATCAGGTTTTCACGAATTTCCAATTTAACGAAATAGTATGGGTGCTCTTAACACTTTATTAAATCAACTTTAAGCATCAACTTGAAAGCACACTAGAATGTAAGATATTGCACTATTTCTTACGCCATTTTGTGCAACGTAACATCTAGGCCGGAACTGTAGAGATACTCAATAATCTTGTATCAGGCAAGTTGGCATATGAATCCATTTTCGTAGGAAGCGCAGCCACTAGTATATGCGCTTGTGTTCTGTATTCCATGTAATAGTTGCTGCGCTTCCTACCAAGATATGGAGATACTTCTAGTAGCCAATTGGATTATTTAGAAATGAAAATCAGTGCAAAAGAGGTCACGAAAACAAGGAAGTACACCGAAGTCACTCTTGTTGGCAAGGCCACCAATCCTGTACCTGCTGAATAGACCCTAAACACACGGCGAGAACGGACCTGCAGCGTAGCCTGAGTGCATGCAGTGGTGCATTCAGTACTGGGACCTGACCAAGAAGAGCGGTCTCGGTAGAACTGACATGCAAATGCTTGCAGGCGTTTTTTCAACGGCACAGCTTTATCGCATTCCTCCTTGTGATGCTTCCATCGCGCTCTTGGGATTGAGAGAAGAGACCCAGCGGCTTGGTGCCGCCTCCACTCGGTGGTGGTTTTCTTATGAATGTTCCATTATTAAAATAGTCAAACCTCTTTGGGTCACAAGCCCAGCGCCGCGCACTGCACGCTGACGCCAACAAAGACAAGCGACCCTAGTGTGCCACCGTCTGCATAGCAACGCCACGCCAACGGGAACCTCTACACGAGAACCGTGGAGTCGAGGTGTACTATACCCGCTGTTCCCTCCCTCTTAGCCGTGTGAGCATACAACTCCTCTCACAGTTGCCCGTGGCGGACCTCTTGGAGGTGGGGAGGGCACGATCCGAGGTCGCGGCTCCAACTAGGCTGGATTACGTGGGCACGCCATCACCCATACCGTCCAGTAACATTGATAATGAAATGGACCGGAAACTTCTCTGCCTGGCGTGCAAGGACTGACTCCTTAGCCGCGGCTATCCACTACACTAGACTACAGAGGGATGCAAGCACCTCCTGCCAATGCTGCCTATAGTCCGTCTGGTCGTGTTCCAAGGAATGCGTTCCTAATGCCAGCGCTTCTGAGTCTTCAGATTACAGGAGCTTACCGTTCTCCCAGCCATTCTGGCACTGTTCTGTTCGCATAGCGAATAATGGTGTTAGCCTTCCTTGGGAACACACCATGGCAGAGTGAACCAGTGTCCAGTCGTGTGATCTTTATTCTTTTTCTTTTCCGACGTATCTCGCCTCCAGACGCTGGGTTACAGAAGCTTGCCACCACCTCAGGCGTAGATACAACCGGGTACCCGTCCAAAGGGCTTAAAGTCCGTGAGAAATTTATTAAATTCCACTCGTTCTCGAGGAATCCAAAAAATAACATGTGGCATTTAATGAGGCAGAAAACTTTAATACTGAGATCATTCGCTGATTAGTTTTTTTATTGGCTTCAGTATGCTTTGGAATATACCCTGTCATCAGAATGAAGGCCAGAAGTGATTGATGCAGGGAACCGTCTAGCAAGTTAAGTCAGGTGGTCGACCGGGGTGGTAGTTAAGGCCACGTAGGTGGTGAGTGCGAGTCTGTTGAAGGCCCGGCCAGGTCCCCAATAGGGGATCAAAACGTTGCCTCTATGGCTGGAGCAACGCAGAATTTAGAAATCCGTTGCCGCGTCAGCCGGAGCGACTGGTCGAGTTTCACGAATACTGTGACGTCATCATTTGGTCTCATGGTTTTGTTATCATGCGTGGGTCGTTAACGACGTGCGCGGATACCAGATTGCCAGACGGGCGTTGCATTTCGCGTTTCATAGGGTACGTCTTCTTTTCACATTAATCATCGTCGCGACGATGTGACCCGAGCGTGAAAATGAAAAATTATACGCCAGAAAAAAAACGACACACCAAATTAATTGCGATGAAGCTCTAGATCATGTCTGCACGTAAGGAAGTTTTTTCGCTGCAACACTTCTTTAATATTTCAGAAAATACCGACGACGAGTCGTCGATGCTTCTGCAAACATGTGAGCATAGATGTGCGTACGGGACAGAGATAGGGGAGAACGCCCCCCTGTCCCCTAGAGGGGGGGGGGCGCTGCTACCCCCCTCTGAAAGGGAGACCTGTGCACTTCTATGCTTGTGAGTCACACATAACATCGTGGGAGGGAATGCAAAATTGAGTCAACGATGCACCTTTCCCTATTCTTCCGGCAAACGACGTCATGCGTCAAAGATATTTTAGATGCGACCGACTTCGTTTCATTTCAATGAAGTGTCTGTTAGTATCTCGAACGTTTCGTAGGTCTCGCTCAAAGTACGCATGTTTGTTTCATGCCGAAACACTTATTTATTGGTGTTGCTTTAACTGCCTAACATCACAGCTCTTCACACACTACCCAATCAACAAACCACGCCCTCCGGTTTCTCAGCACGACACAGCAGCTGCTCAGCTATCCCAAGCGAGTAGTGGAATATCATATCCAGTATACGCATACAAAATCGCGGTTTTAAATTATATGTTTACACGTGCGGGGTGAGGTACAAGCTGCATGGCTGCTTCCGCTGGTAGGTAGTGCATTCTAGAAAGAAAAAAAATACATTTTTTTTCTCTTCGTGTTTTTTTACCCGTAAACTTTTGGGAAAAAGAGTCCAATAGGACACGAAACCAGATGGGGGTGCGCTTTTTTTATCAAACGTTTTGCGCGTAAAAAGGGGGATTTCGCTCTTAGAGTTCGAGCTTGTATTATGCTTCGAATACATATAAAATTTCATCCATGGACCTTTGTTTAGGCGGAGGCAGTCGACATCATAGGCGTGCTCACGGGGAACGGAAGAGGGGGGGCGAGAGGATGGGGCTTAAACCCAGCTACATACATTGACATGACAGCGGGGAAGAGGCGGCGACAAAGCTTTGCTCCGCCCCGCCCTTCCCCTCATGACGGGAAACCCTGCTCCCGCTTAGGGTTGAAATCAATTACGAATCATTTTTCCAAGAGGCTTCTCCGAAGCCTTTCCGTTTTGCTTCGTGAGCTTCATCAGCCGTCGTGGTGAGCTAGCTGTTGCGGGGATCGGCTGCTGACCCGAAAGAGGTGGGTTAGATGCCTGCCGAGGCGGTCGTGCTTCGATGGAGGCGAATTCCGCCAGAAGCTTGCGCACTTTGCGATTTCGGGGCACCTTAAAGAACCCCAAATTGACTGAAACTGTCAGCATAATGTCTCTTACGCTCATAGCATTGGAACACTAAAAGCCTCTAACCAAACCAAATTGGTCATCTATACGGTGTAGCCCCAGATACACGGCCGCGCTTCCGAAAGCGAGTATTTTAGCTATCCATGCGGGAATGCTTGCAGAGTGCAGCACAGCCTTCAAAGGTGTCCACTCAACGAAGAGCGGTGCGTCTACTCTGAAAACGTGATGAACGGTAACTGAGAATAAGGTCCACAGCTGTAGTGCGTAATGCCCACAGTGCTGGACTTCAGCTCGTGTGAGTTCAGGGGCCATCGGCGTATACCTGCTAGTAGAACCAGAGCGCAGTTCTAGGTGACGGGCCAGGAGGCCTCCTGCCTCGTGGAGCTGAAGGTTTCCACGATGCCGACACGCCGCTTCAGAGGCCATCGGCGTGTACCTGCGAGTAGCATCAGAGCGCAGTTCCAGGTGACGGGCCAGGAGGCCTCCTGCCTCGTGGAGCTGAAGGTTTCCACGATGCCGACACGCCGCTTCAGGGGCCATCGGCGTGTACTTGCTAGTAGTATTAGAGCGCAGTTCCAGGTGACGGGCCAGGAGGCCTCCTGCCTCGTGGAGCCGAAGGTTTCCATAATGCCAACAGGCCGCTTCAGAGGCCATCGGCGTGTACCTGCGAGTAGTATCAGAGCGCCGTTCCAGGTGACGGGCCAGGAGGCCTCGTGCCTCGTTTTCACGGACTGCCATTTTTGTGACCCGGCGCCACAGCAATTAACGGGCGCCGTACTAGCCCGCTGTGGGGCAATGTCACGGACTGCCATTTTTGCGACCCGGCGTCACGGCAATTAACGGGCGCCGTACTACCCCGCTGACCGGCGGGAACTGCGGGCGCATGAAAGAAAGCCGGGAAGTGCAAAATGGGGTGCTCTTCGTCGAACGTCGCCGCCGACGTTTGATCCCTTGTACGTATACGGTGGCGTCTGCAGGGTCGTGGAAGGCCGCGATGTACCCCGAACAAGGTTTAGAATACGGGACGCAGCGGCTGAGTGCCAAACAGTCTGACCGTTCCCACGGGAAAGCTTCTGGTGGCCAAGCCGTATGATAGCATCCCCAACAGGTTGTCACTCTCGCTAGTTGAGGGCCCTCTCCTAATTAAAAAGAGGTGGGGTCAATATATTTTTGGGGCGGAGTTTCTGACAATGAAACGCGCATGATTGGACCCATGTAGAGGTCTCTTGTCCCCAAGGAAGAGAGAAAGGGGAAACGAAAGGGAAATTTAAGCGCAGGATTTCGCCCTGCTAGGCAGGCTAGTCGCTGATCAACATGGTTTAGAAACAGATCAACAAGTATATCATCTAGAAGTTTTTAGTGTGGCTCTGTATCGGCTGGGCACCTAAACTTAGCCGTTCGTCTAGTTGTGACGCGATATTAACGTCTGCAGCGTAGACGCTGGGACTTCGCCTCGAGTTAGCTCAACCTGCCCGAAGTCACCTGCAAGCACTAGCCTCCCGGAGCCACCAGCGTTGCCACACCGCCAACATCCCAGTCATGCCAGAACTCTCTTCGACTTCTCGCATCCGATCGTCGGGGACGCTACGCTGCCGGTCATCACACGTATGCCTTCACCTGTTTATATCTTCGAACTTTATCCTCCGTAGTTCTATTGTTGTTAGTTTGTGTAGTTTGTAATAGTTCTCTCTCGTAAGCTGATTTATTGTTCTTATATGTATTGTTTAGTTGATCAAGTGTTGATGTATTTAGTTAGTTGTAATGAAGTGTTGTACTAGATCCCGTGTGCTGCAATATCACTAGAGTAAAGTTTTGTTTTCTCACGTCTCTGATCTCTTCACTGTCTCTGCTTTCGTACGGAACGAACTAACTTGCTGTCATTCCCGTCGCCGACTTCGTGCTGGCGACACTAGTGTGGCAGCTTGTAACACTTGTGGAGCCGAAGGTTTCCACGATGCCGACACGCCGCTTCAGGGGCCATCGGCGTGTACCTGCTAGTAGTATCAGAGCGCAGTTCCAGGTGACGGGCCAGGAGGCCTCCTGCCTCGTGGAGCCGAAAGTTTCCACGATGCCAACACGCCACTTCAGAGGCCATCGGCGTGTACCTGCGAGTAGTATCAGAGCGCAGTTTCAGGTGACGGGCCAGGAGGCCTCCTGCCTCGTGGAGCCGAAAGTTTCCACGATGCCAACACGCCACTTCAGAGGCCATCGGCGTGTACCTGCTAGTAGTATCAGAGCGCAGTTCCAGGTGACGGGCCAGGAGGCCTCCTGCCTCGTGGAGCCGAAAGTTTCCACGATGCCAACACGCCACTTCAGAGGCCATCGGCGTGTACCTGCGAGTAGTATCAGAGCGCAGTTTCAGGTGACGGGCCAGGAGGCCTCCTGCCTCGTGGAGCCGAAGGTTTCCACGATGCCGACATGCCACTCACGCCGGTTTCGGAGAAGCAGAAAAGCTAGAAGAGCCCACACAGGGCTGCCACGAACCAGCTCTCACGAGAGTACGGCCCGTATCAGGGTATCCCGCTCATCGAGCGTCATATCCACGCCACTGGCATACTGCTCTCCCCCGACTATACGTAGGGCCATAGAATTAGTGTACGTAGGACAACGAAAAGAATAGATTGCGCCACCTGTGCGCAGCGCCGCAGTGTTCGCGGTCTGTCGTTGAGCGCAATTGAACACGTGCCTAGCCACCGAACCACCTGCAGTGCAGAAAGGGCGCGCGCTTTCTTTCGTTCGGGCGCGCCTATGCATTGCGAAACGCGGTCGCAGCTGTTCGTCTATGGACGCAAGCTGGAACGGTGGAAAACGCAGTGTTGCAGTATTAAAGGACCACGAGGAAAGTCAGTAGCTGACAGAGTATGCATGTTTTGCTCTTTTCTGTAACATGTTCGGTTGATGATTGGTTTTTGCTTTATACGTTTTATTTCTCGGTTCTTGTGAAGAACGAATCAGTGAGATAACAATGCATACAGGTTCGATACAGAGCTGCAGCGGCCGCATTTAGACGCTGGTGAAACTCAAGAAGCGCTCGTGTGTACCTAAACTGCATGTGAAAGAGCAGCGCAAGTATGTGAAGATTGCTGGAGGTCCCAGGCAGTCACTGGGATTGTAGCGTTCAAGCATGAGTACGAGAAAGAGGACAAACACAAGTGATATTGCACTTTCGGACAGCACTGTATTCATTTTAAAAAATACATTGAAAAGACAAACAATTCTTCGCACATGCTGACCAGCCGCGTCGAGGTCGACCATTCCGCTTCCACTCGTCCGTAGCGACAGATGAGGTTCTGACGCCTTCCCTCTACACTCTAAAAAAATACCGAGTAAAAAGGGTGTCTTTTTGTCCCACAAAAATAATCGTCATCAGGCTTGCGTGCGCTTCCTTTCTTGAAAACTCGGCGCTGGCCACTTTCCTATCGAGAATGCAATGTAACCCTGATAATCAGCATGTCGATCGTGACCGGAATGTACCGGGCGCGGGGCGATGGCGCAAGGATGGAACGCAATATAGATGACGATTATTGTTGTGGGACAAAAAGACACCCTTTTTACTCGCTCTTTTTCAGAGTGTATATAAACCAGTTTGCACCCTTAAGGGTACTTTCCGTTTCTATAACACCCCACGAAAGGGTGTTTTGGTATGTCAAAACACCCTTGCCATAGAGTGCTACAGTTACAGACACGACAAAGAACCCTTAAGGGTGCCAAGTGGTTTATAGTGTTGTCATGTCTCCGTCCCTTCAGCCCTATGGCCTCAATGATCGGTTGAAAAGTACCACTGAAGTACATCCCGCTAGTGTGCCTCATATTATTGGGGTTTTTGCCCGGAAAACCGCAGCACTGAAACAGTGCTGTGATCTGGTCAGAACAGAGGGTGAAAACACTGCAGCAGTCCCCACTCGGTGTAGCATCTGCCACCTGTATACTACCTACAAAATTCTTAGGTGACCTTTTGGCACACACCATATCCTGTGCGAGGTGAACCTGACTGCTAGTGAGAATTCTTTCATTTTCTATTTGTAGCACTGACTACACGCGTAGCAAAGCCAGCTGGTTGGGCTAACACCAGCTTAGCTGGTGTTAGCAAGTCGACTCGAGGAAACTCCTGCTGCAGAAGAACATGAGCTGAAAGGCGCCTATTTTCAGCAAGGGTTCTGATGCTTGATGTATTCTTTGGTAGGCCAAGACACACCCTCAGGACCTTTGTTTAAGATCCAGTCAGCGCTTGTATGTCGGTTCGAGAAATTCCATGTATCGAGGAAGGTTGTAACGTGGAAGACCTTCGCAGAGATCGGTATACACTCGTAACAACACATTAACGGAACAGCCACCAGAATTGCCCGATAACAAGCCGAAGGTGCTCGCGTATGACGCAACTTTTTCTTTTAATATCCGAATGTGGGCAGTCCATGTCGTTAACCGGTCGATTGTCACTCCCATCAAGAAACGTATGACTTGTCACGTACCCAATGGGAGAATGCGCTACCTTTAATGTGTAGCGTGGGACACCACGCCTCGTAAAAGCAACGGCGGCACACTTTTCTGGTGACATCGTTAGACCTCGTTCGAGTAAAAATTTTCGATTGAATTGAGAGCCTTCTGCAACCTTGCTCGTAGAACCCATCTGTTGCGACCACTGCTCCGTATAGAAATGTCATCTGCGTATAGTGAGATTTCAACCGGTGCAGGGATGCACTTTAGTTCAATAAGAGAGATGTTGAATAAGGTCAGACTGAAAACACCACCCGGGGGAACTCCTTGATGCACTTTGTGTGGAGCTGTGTCACCTTCTTTTGTGGACATGTGACTGACCTGTCTCTGAGGTTGTCCAAGATCCAGCGGTGCATGCGACCTCCTACTCCTAAATACTTCAGGACATGTAGGATAGTCTCATGATTCACGTTGTCAAACGCTCCTTTGACGTCGAGTAATACGCCGATAGTGATGTTATGGGTCGCTTTGTTCAACTTTACGCAGTTGATGAGATTGATTACATTGTCAATGCTGCTGCGATTTTTTTTCTAATCCCGGACGTTTGCTGAGGGTATGAGTTCTTGTTCATAAGCAACCACTCGAGGCGTATCATTACCATCTCCTCCATGAGCTTTCCTACGCAGCTGAGAAGAGCAATGGGGTGATAGGAGTTCATTCAAACGCTCCTTTGACGTCGAGGAATACGCCGATAGGGATGTTATGGGTCGCTTTGTTCAACTTTACGCAGTTGATGAGATTGATTACATTGTCAATGCTGCTGCGATTTTTTTCTAATCCCGGACGTTTGCTGAGGGTATGAATTCTTGTTCATAAGCAACCACTCGAGGCGTATCAACACCATCTCCTCCATGAGCTTTCCTACGCAGCTGAGAAGAGCAATGGGGTGATAGGAGTTGAATTCAGTCGAAGGCTTGCGAGGCTTCAGAATAGGAATAACACGAGTTCGTTTCCAGGAAGGTTCAAGACAGCCACTTTCCCAGCCGACATTGAATATAGCTATAGTAGACGCATTTTTGCCTTGTCGCCTAAATGGGTTAACTCTGCGTAGCTGACGCAATCAGGTCCAGGAGATGACGCCTTGTTCACATGTTGCAAAGCACCAAGAAGTTTAAAGATAGTAAACGGCTCATCTACCTCAATGGTGCTTGGCGGCGCTGAAACTTGTCGTGATGCACGAGGTAAAGTTGCTAGCGCCGCTACTGCAGTGATCTTAGAGCAGAAAGCATCCGCCTTGTCTAACTCTCTGCTGTTACGAGACAAAGCAATTGAGCTGAAGGGATGCAGTTGGGTCGGTGGGGTTTTCAGAATACGATCAATACTTGGTATTGCCACTAGTACAAGTTCTGCAAGCATTGTTTCCACAGATTCTGGCAGGCTTGTATGTGCCGCTGTTTAAAAGAGGACGAAGATGCTCCTGCGGGAAAGATGGTAAAGTCGTATTGCCGTTGATCGATACAGTCTGACGTCCTTGTGTGCTCTTATCTATAGGTTTCAGTTACGGAGTAACGTAACAATGTTCTTGACAGCGGCTTTCCTGGGTCTAGTTTTGAACAAAGAATCCGCCATTGCCTCTTATCTAGTTTGTCCAGGTGACGCTGCATGCGCCTTTGCATCCGCCTGGCTTCACGAATGTCATCTAGCAAACTATGTCCTACGAGCACGTCTTTCAGATCGGCGACGAATAGCCCGGAGCCTCTCATCCTCTACGTCGACCATTGAGTGAGTTTGAGGTGGTTCTAGATGTTTAGTGCTGCTTTGTTTTGCTCAATTTAGCACAGCCACAAATTTCTCATACGTCATTTCACATGGCTCTGCGTGTTCGACTGCAACGTTATATACATCCCAGTTAGTGCACCGAACCGTCCTCCACTTTGTGTTCAGCGTAGTATAGCCCAATAAGATGTAGGTGGGCACGTGGTCACTCCCGTGACTTTCGATGTCAGCAAACCAAGTCGCCGTGGACTTGAGGCAGGGGTAGATCATGGTGACGTCCAGGGCGCTGCATCGGTCATTTTTGATGAAAGTTGGCTACCCATCATTAATGATCACCATGCTGTTTCAATGTGCGACGCCCAAAAGGCGTCTACTGCGCACTGAGGTCCCCCTGCCGCCTCAGACTAGGTGCTGAGCATTGAAGTCCCCGGTTAGTATGTGAGGGAGGCCCAGGTGTTTCTTCTATTATGCCTGGCAGTCTGTCCACATCGAGTATACTTCGAGGTGATATGTATGCCGCAATCACCGTGAATACTGAAGTGTCCATCTTCACTGTGACGGCAGCATATTCATAGATGCGTCAGCTGATATGCAGTGAACATTGAAACTTGAACAGCTAAAAGAACTCTACTGACATCCGTTCCGGTCGATAAGACTGTGATGGTGTATCCTGAAAGACGTATGCCGGTACAGGTTCGGATGGAGCTTGGTGTTTTCTGCTGCAGACAAGCTTGGTCGGATGTGTGCGGCTGTGGCTATGAGGTTATCTAAACAGAGAGAGCGGGTCGACGGGTGCGACATCAAGCACCGTGATAAATTGGTCGACTGTGCCCAAAATGTAGTTTATGATACACCACTACCTTATGGAAAGTGCTATGTCGGGCAGACGGGCCGGTGTGTAAACAATAGATTGTTAGACTATAAGGCGCCTTTCAGTGGGACACCTTGTTCAAATCTTTCGTTACACTGCAGGGAGTGCGCCTGCGCACCCTTGTTATCTGAGACCAGGGTGCTCGCAAGAATGAAAGGCAAGATTGCACGATAAATAGAAGAGGCATATTTTATTATTAGATTAGGTGACACGTGTGTGGCGAGGCCCTCAATCACGTTACATGCCACCGAGATGAATTACCTGAGTGCGTGCCACTAAAAAAATTTTTCTGCTAGTATGACGTGTGACTTTGTTGACCTATATATATATGTGTGTGCGCTTTTACGAATAAATTTAGTTGATAGTTTGCGCTTGCCCTTCTAAGATGTTTTTTTGTGCTATAAGATCGTTAAGAATGAACTATTTCTCCCAACAAGTCACTCTGCAGGAAGCTGTGTACAGCGTCTACGAGTGCAGGTAGCAATGAGTATATGTTGCCATGGTCTTGTCGAGCACCATACTCGCGTGGTCCACGCTAAGAAGTTGGGGCCCGTGTCTCGTTCGACTGGCCAGACGTGCGCTCCTGAGCACTTCGTGTAGAAGGAGCTGGAGCTGATGGAGTTGTCGGTAGAGACGGGAACTCAGTTGTGTCATCGACCCGTGGCGGATTTGCTGATGGCCGCCACATCGAGGTTACCGTTGAAGACGTACCGCATCATTTGCCATTTGGTACCCAACGTTGTTTTCCACCTTGTAGTTGTGGACGCGCTTCTCTTTCTGCAGAATGGGGCAGCGAGTGGACGTAGATTCTTGTTTTTTCTTGCAGCTCAGACACTGTGGCTTTTCATTTCCACATGCAGATCGATCGTTCGAACATGACCGAAACGCTGACACTTGGTGCACTGTCTCGGAGCCTCAATGTACTTGTACACTCGGTAACGTGTATAGCCTAAGATTACGTGTTCAGGAGAGCTTTCTGTGACAAACCCGATGCGGACGTTTTCTGATGCCCTCAGTCGTCTTACAGATCTGACGGGAGCTCTTTGAAGAAGTGCAGCGAGAATTTCTCCTTGATCAAGGTCTGCTAGGATTCCCATAATGACGCTACTCCACAGTTTCTCGGTCGTGAATCGTAGGCTTGTACAAGTACTCCGGCAATACTTTGGATTTTCAGAAGACGTTCGGAAGCGTATGCACTACGAGTATCTACAGACAGAAGATTCAGACGTGTTCATTTGGCTGTACTTGCAGTAATCCATCTGGAGCTTCTTCTTCGAAGGCTGCTTTCAACGCTTGTGGATTGAAGCCTGTGATAACATGCTGTGGGTTTTTTTTAGGGGCGAAGCTCCTTAAAGCGGCACCCGTTCGTCACTCGTAGTTCGTAACATGTTTCACGCTTTCACCTCCAAGGGGGTGCCGGTGGGAGATTTCGCCTGTGCGTTGTTGAACAATAAAAAATCGCAGCGTTTGCGTTAACTAAAAGCCAAAATCTTCTGTTTCTCATTCCCCATTAGCAGTAATTGGCATGTACATTAAGCAGTATCTGACAAGAAAAGGTTGCTACGTTATACTTGCTGGACGTAACCTCCTTTGTTTCAGAAAGGTTTAGCGAGCGTTGGGCCGCAGTGCCATGAATACAGTGAACTAGTATATACCATGAACTCGAGGTGGTTAAAGGTGGGAAGTAGACACGAAGCGCCAGCCGTAAGAAAGTGTGCGTGTGCCACCTCTCGTTTAGTCCTTGGAATGTCTGCTGGATGGCGGTGCTTCTATATGCGGAATATATAATGAAAAGATGCGAGATTCTTGTACTTGGAGTGTTGACTATATGGACGAATGGACACAGAGACAGATGAATGAACGGACGCACAAATGGCTGAACGAACGGATGGACGCATGGGCGGACTCAGGGCGGATGCATGGACGAGCGCATGGACGGACGCATAGATGGACGTGCGGATGCACGTACAGACGCACGCACGGACGGGCGGATGGACGCATGGGTGGACGCGTGGATGGACGCATGGACGGACGGAAGCAAGAACGGATACACGGACGGATGCTTCGCCCCACTCTCCATCATCCACCCCGTGGATATGCTGCCATTTTTCGCTTTTAATATTATGGTGAAGTTTGGCTTAGATGTGTTTTCTGCCGGCAGAGAGTTCGGCGGCATGAGCGTCCTCTTCGATCCGCGGCAGCGTTTATTGCGTGGTACATCAAAGTGTTTTTCTGAGCCATTGGAAGAAGGCGCGGTAGCATCTATATATGTAATAGTGGCAGAGGATTCAGACATGTCAGAAAAGTCATCATTCGGACCCTCAGGCAGATTGATGTCGAGGCAGGAGACGCACCCCATGGGAGGGCCTAGGTCAGGTGGAAGCGAGATATTTGCAGAATAAGGAGTACAACTCTCGCCTATTGTTGCCGTGGGAAGCTGCTGCCCTGCGCCAGCGGTTCTCCCGATGCTGGTTGCCACCACTACCATCTGATGAGCTGGGTCTGGCGTGGTTCCGGGCTGAAGCTCAGGAGGCTTCGGCGGGTGTGGTCCCTGGGGCACCGCACCCCTTGCTGGGATTATGCCCAACGCTCAGAAATTCAGTGTGCAAGTGGAAGCGCTGTGAGGCACATAAAATAACTAAAACTGCACGAAGACGAGCGAAACACACACACACACACACACACACACACACGCGCGCGCACACACACACACACACACACACGCACACACACACACACACACACACAAAAAAAAAGGTGGGAGACCGGACACAAAATAGGAGTATGCATATCCAGCGCTGTCAACACTCCGCTTTATTGAAGAACACACACGCGAAACACGTGATCCTAAACAACAGGGAAAAAAAGATTTAGTTATTAGCAATGGTGGAATCAAATTCGATAGGGTGCAACACTCGCTCCACAAGCTTCATCAAATCTGTTGACAAAAATGCATATTAATCTTGCGAGCACATGCTTATATCAGCTCAGCCGCGCAGTCCAGTAAACGTAGCGAAAGATTTGAACACATGGTGGTCCCTCTCAAAGAGGCCTTGCGGTTCAATGCTCTTATAACTCAGCCTGATGACATAGTAATTCCCTCGTAACAAAGATATGTGATGAACTTCTGTTCTCCTTTTCTGCGTCCTTGTTTTTTGCACAAATCCCCCAGCAAAACACTTTCTGAAGTCCGTTTTCCCAGATGATGAGTGTGAAAGTGCCCTCCTCTTTTTTGTGTATGGAGAAGACTAATTAAAGTTTGTGGGCATAAAAATTAACGTCGCTAGCACTCGAGGCATAGCCGTGCGCCGGGTTCCTTTTTAACGTCTCACCACTGGCCTCGCAAAGGCCCTTCGTTTAGAGCTCGTGCGCATGCAGGGCTGGAACGTGCACTGCCAGTGGCTTCGCTTGTCGTAATGGGGCTGTCCACTTTTCACTTGGTTAGCGACGCCTGCAGTACGTGGCACTCGAGCGCTTGCAGTTTCTGTGACAGCATGTAACGAATGATACATATTGCTAACCTCTGAGAGCCATGATTGCTTACACAGTGGCCCTGCCCCAAGACGAAGCAGTGGTTAGAATTGGCACTAGGCAGTATCTAAATCGCCGGTGAAATTTTATTTATTTCTTTTCTCTTTTCTCCTCCTCGTATTTCGTGCATGTCGTTCATTTTTATGGCTAATTAAGTTTATGTTTGTATATCTCTCTCTTTCTCTATTTTTCTATTTATTTATCTTTCTGGGTCTTTATGTCTTTCTTTCTTTTTTTTCTTCCATTTCTTCTTATCACTCCCTCTTTCTGCGTTGCTCACTTATTCCTCCTTTTCTTATATTTCCCTCTGCTATGCTTTACTGTAACCCCTCCTCTTTTCCTCTTCCTACCCCTCTAAACTGGCCTTCTCACCCTGAATTTTCTTTCCCATGCCTTGCTATGATATTATATGCTATGCTCCGCTAGTGTGAGCTGTATAGCCGAATGGTGGAGACGATAGCCTTCGGATCGCAGGTAAACGGGTTCTAATGGCACCTCGCCAAGAAATGTTTTTCTTCTGGAATTTTTCTCTCTTACTTTCTCGTCTTTTCGCTCCATCTATATCTTTCTTTCCATCTCTCTGTACGCATATGTGTCGCCAATCCGAGTTATTGCAACCCTCGCAGAAGAAATCGCTGCGCATTTTCGCGGAGCGAAGCAGGAGGTGAAGGAAAGAGTTAGGTGCTAGTTCATGATGATGATATCTTTCTCTTTGTGAACGCTACTAGTGGAAGCGGCGATTCTTGAAGGCAAGGAAAAAGGTGCCAAGTTTTGTCAATCTAACCAGGCGACACGGCTAAGCTCCTTGATAGGGGGGGGGGGAGGGCAGGGGATAAAAATATAGTAGAATTTTAAAGAATAAGAGCACTCGCCGCACCGAAGCGACAGTAAGAGTTAAGAGAGAAGACATGGGAAAGATGGGGAACATGGTCGAAGGAGTCCAAGTACGGGGCACTGACCAGCGAGAGCTACACGGCACCGGGAGTTCGCGGATGACGGGCCGATCGGCGAGAGCTACGCTAGCGCCAGGAGGTCGCGGACGACACAACCGTTCAGCGCCAAATCCCCAAGCGAGCCCCGCTACTAAATCAGAACTAACCCGCGCATTATCGGGTGAAGTGGGTATCACTGGGCGAAGTCTTCGTCCTCCAGAATCCTTTCATGAAAGGAAGAAAGCCTAGGGGCTTCAACAATTACATTAAAAAAAAACAGGCTGCTGATGATACTGATGAAGAAATTTGAACCACACATTTAACAGTTTTATGTGTGTAGCCAATTCGTAAAAAAAAAGAAAGAAAAACGTTCTATTAGGTGCCTTCGCTGATGTTGAAGTAACGGAAACGGAGGTCTTGTACACATTACGCAAGTGAACGTGTTACGTCTACGCGCACAAGTTTTTAATCCGTGTTTCTATTACAGTAAGCCTCTGAAAGTGAAACTGAAGCCTGGCGAAACCGAAAGTTGATTTATGTTCGTCCAACCCAATCCAGTCGAAGAGCCATTTGTCGTTGGTGGCCGCTTTGCGAGGAGTACTGCTGCTTGTCTCCTGGCGAAGCCGTGGAATCTCTGTGCGCGTGATTCTGTAAACAAGTTTCGCTCTGCAAAAGACCGGAGCGAGGCGACTGCTCTGTGCCATCCGTCACTAGCAGCCGTGCGCCGCTTCGACATCAGCACCAGTGCGAACGGGGATTCGTTCTGTCACCAATGGGTGGCCACCGAGCACGGTAGACGCTCTTCGCAAAAGCGAGCAGGTGTTTTGTGTGTTTGGAGCCAACGTTCGTGGGAGGCCGGCATCATTGCGGTGTTTCTGTGAGAAAGATCAGTGTCCACCTCGCTGCCGCTATCCTTTCGACCGCAGGATGCAGGGACCTGAAGCTCTTCACCTGGAAGATGCACTGGAGGATAATCCACAGGTCGGTGTTTGATGAAGGATGTTTCGGCGCCGTCGCGATAAATCGGTGGTATCTCGTGGGCGTGCCCGCGATGCTGTAGCATCGTCCGTGTGTTTATACTCGCCATTTGTGTTTTGATTATTTTAATTATCGGGCGTTTTGGAAGCTCAGACTAACTCGACAACTCGGTCACCCTGTTTTACTTTCGTTGCTGCCTCGCGCGCTAAGAATTCAGGTTCGTAACATCGGCCCACTCCCTTTTACTTGCGTATCGTGTCCTTCGCTCTGGTGCGTAGTAGGACGACGCGATTGGTTTCGGCGGCGCATCAACTGTAGCTCTAACAATATTTTTATCTGTCGAAGAAATGTAAAGTGATAGTGCTGCTCGAGGATTGTGGAAAAATGTTGTTTGTGTCTTCCCCGCTAGTTAGTGCGATATTTCGTCGATTGGGTCACGGCAGGAAATGCCGCGTTCTCTACGTAAACTACGACTACCTTTGAGAACATTGCTATTAATTCGTAGCCCCTACCGGCGGTTGCACAGTGTGAAAGTTGTTTGTTCAGGTAACTAGCAGTTCACAACGTTTTCTGTGTGAATAGGAAATCAGTAATGCGCTAATGTTTGCACTGTGCAACCATTCAGTTTGGATCTCTATCTGTTCCAGTCACTATGTCGCTATAAGTTAGCTTGTTCAGAAAACATGTACAAAACGTTATCCTAATTGACGCTTGGACAAGAACCAAGCACCATTGCATAATAATAAACCAGGGTGCATTACTAACTACCAGATGATATTTACATTTTAAGGCTATATTCTAGGGATGTCCTCTGAAACGGCTCCTTCATAGTAATATTATGTACATCCACTATTTGTTGGCTCACAAGTTTCTCATGGTTCAAAGGCTAGAGATTCGCATTATATAATGTATTATAGGCGGTGTCTGACAATCACTGTTCATTGACAAATCTGCTAGCTTTCATTGATTTTGCAATATTTTTTCCAGTATAGTGAATGAAAGCTTAATGCCAAAACCGCAGCTAAAAAAATTAGATGCAGACAATAAAATGACTACACGTCACGAGCGCCGGCTAACAGGCCAGTGCAGACTAACCAACTGCAGACAGTTTTTATGCTGAGCGACTGAGGCCATGTGCATATCTATCGTGAAGTTTCAACCATTCAGCCATAAATGATATGCGTTATTCGCACAGCAAGGTACACAAAAATATTTTTTTCAATGACAGCCACGTTAACAGGAAACCCTTTTGTCTTGCTACAAATGACAGCTTCCGATTCACTGCAGATGTTCAGCATCGAGCAACTGAGTTGGCCACACGTGCTCTGGTCCTGAACACACATTCGCTTTGGCCGGCTTTAAAAAAAAAAGGAAGTTCCATTCGATGTACAAGCAATTTTATACTGTGTGGCAGCCGTGTCATAGTCATAAGTGAAACAGAAATTATCGCAATAGGAGGCCCAATATACTGGCACGTAGCAATAGTTGGATGTAAGTATTCAAAAATATGAATATAGCAAAGAAGTTGATGGTGCAATAATACTTCAGGTCTAGCAGAATACAGAGTAACTCACTATATTATACAATGCAAGGCTGTCGGCTATCTAAAATTATGCTCAGGGCAAAAAAAGTTTGTTGTGATCTTTCCAGTGGGCAAAAATAATTTTGTTTGGTAATTTGAGGAATAACACAAATAAATAATCTGTATCAAAAATAAAGCTAATGTTAAATGTGCAGAATTGTATCTGTCAGGTTAATAACAAACATGTTACACAACAAGACTCTGCCTAATCTAAGCTTCTTTAAGCTTCACAGTCGAAGTCCGTGATCTTGTTGGTTTGGCAGGATGAATACTTTCAACGTTTGAATTCATTTCATATAGAACAGTGTGCATTGTTTTGTTCAACCTCTGTTTGTGCCGAGTGTTGTGCTGCTCAGCACATACATGCTCAATCATCTTGGCCACAGTCCTTTAAAGGAGGAATTATGAACCATTTAACAAGGTTTGCTTGATCAAGTTATCTATGGACATAATTATTCCACTCAGTGTCAGGATCTTAACATTAATTAAGCAATTAAAATAAATCTTTGTTTTGCTCAGTGAACTAGATGGGACCACTAAATGTGGGGCGACGGAACTAATGTTAAAAATGAATTTGAAGTTGACTAATTTGTTCAAATACGTGAAATCAGCTTTTCGATTGAGCTTTCATTAAGCTTGATTGAGCTATCAAACGTGACCTACTGGTGCAAACTTCTCTTAAGTTTCTTGACCTGAGGTTACATTTCATAGTTGGACATATTCTCTGGTTGTATGAGCCAAGAGCCAGCAAACCATTGCTCCCATGTTCCTTCAATCACACTAAGCTTGTTAAAAGGAGCATTATCTTGTCTTGTATGAGACATTCTCTGCGGAAGTTTTGTTTGCACATCTTGCTCAGACCTCTCGTCTAATTTCAGCCGGGTACCAGCGTCATGTGTTTGACTCGGTGGCTCGTGTCCGGCTAGAAGAGATGAAGCGTGGTGACCGGCAGGGCTAGCTGATAATGAAAAGGAAGGAAAAGATTGTTATACTGCCATGCAGGCATAAGGTCAGGCACAATCTGAAAAAAGATAGGAACGCGTGCTGCTGCGGATGTAGTCTTTTCCACTTCTAACAAACTGTTAAAACATTGTTTGCTTGTTCACTCTGATGTGAAGAAGAAAGAAGGATGCGCCAAAAAATACAGGGAGTGGTTTGTTAACTGGGTAGAAGGTATAGGCTACTCGTGGCCCGTGACCTGCAGGAAAAGTTACAATGAACAATCCGGTAGGAGTCTGAACGACAGTCTCAGTGAGCTCAAGAATTTAGTTGTGAAGATAGTCGTATCAGGCCACTTATTGATCAATGCACTGTAGTGTGTCTGCCACTTTTCGGGCAGTGCTCGGTAATCAGGAAAAAATAACGATAAGCTCACTCGTACAGTGATAGAACGTATGAAATTTATCATTACAAACAAAATAATGTGAGTGCTCTTTCTGGGACTTGCTCCAAAAAGGAAATGGACTTTTTGACGTCAATAAGCCACAGGCATTGTGTAAAATAATGATGAGTACCAGACGGCCCAACTCAAAGCACTACTGATGAGTGTTGGTTATTTTTATCTTTATTTTTTGTGTGTGCTTGTCCTAAGATTGCTTTCATGGGCTTGTTGTGACCAAATAAGGATTCACCACCGGAAAATAAAATATCTCTTGTGGTTCAGTGCTATCTCCTTTGTATACTTCTGTTGCCCCTGTCTATATGTGGGCTTTAGCCTTTTATTGAATGCTTAAACCTGAATATGAACTTTACTTGAATGCTATAGGCATGCATAAATTATACTTTTGCCCTTTGCTTAGCTGCCTTCATGCAATATTTCACGTCAGATGCCACAGGGCCTGAGGTTTTTCAAGAACCCTAATCTTGGCTGCTCAGGGTGTTACTCATTGCAGGGTAAAGAAGAAACATAAAAAGAAAAGCAAATGAAAAATGCTCTGTCTTTCTAAAACTGCAGTATGATGTGACATGTGATAATGAGACAACTAAAAAAATAGATGATTATAAAATTTTCAGGCATAGTGTTGAATTAGCTGAAGCGAGACAGCTGTAATACTGAGCTTGACATGGAAGGCCTTTGTTTTACGGTGACCATTGGATTTGTGCATGATGATGATAATACAAACTGGGACTGTAAGTACAGAGCCTTAACATCAACCTCGTAACTCTTTTTTCGTTTTGTTTAACATTCACAGTGTTAGTTGTTTTCACTGCCACGCAGTTTTTCTGGCATTGGCTCACGTAGCACAAGTTCCTTTAGTAGAGAATCTATGCTTTAAAAGTTTGTTCATTTTTTTGCATGCCAGCTCATGTGTTGTCAATTGTGCATGACATTTCATTGTTGGCTTGTGCAGACGAGGTCCATGGTCCATCTCTTCGAGCAAGATGCTCACCATCTTGACAAATATGTCAGGGTGATGTATGAGCATGCAAATCGCATATGGAACGCTGAGGTGAGTGTCCGCTCCATTTCGCAAAAACTCTTCTTTGGCTACTGTACCCTACTTTGGTTTGCCTGTGTAGCTTTGATACAATAAGGAGTGTTTGAGGCCCAAAGTCCCGTGTGTGTGCTCGCTTTTGGGCTAGCAGGAGCTAAGAGTTTACGAATGGGGTCTGCAACGCACTTGACATTCAGCCAGTTCTTGGTCACTCTAGTCATTGCCAAGAGCTGTCACTTTAGTGGGTACCGTCATGTTTGCGTGGCGCAAAGCGTTTGGTCAGCGATGCATTTGGTCAGCGAGTGTTGGTCAGCGATGCTCATAGCTGTGACGGCGGGTGTGGAGCACTTTTCATTTTTTCAGTTGGCGTCATGTGGCGCCATGACCTTTGACGAGCAGACTGCTGACCGAAAGGTCAGCTGTCTGTTTGTTAAAAGTTTCATGCACATAAATACCGAATAATCTGGACGAGAGGACGATCATTGTCTTAGATCAACTAGTGAATTCAGTGGATGTATAATGCAAAGCTTGCAGGTTCGGTTCTTGCCAGTGGCAGGTTGTCTTTTTGTCCACTTTTCTTTCTTCACATAAATATCAGAATTACTATCATACAATTAATACAGCCCAATTAATGTCACCTATACCTTCCTTGGCCTCATTATGGGCTGGTTTTCATTAACCCTAGGCATCAGTGATTTTCACAATTCTGTGTTGTTCCGGTTGTGTTGACCTGTTTCTGTCAGTGAAGCTTTTCTCATCTGCACACGTGGCTGCCTGCAGGCTCTTGTTCATGCTCTTCCCAACTGCTTTGCAACTTGCAGAAGGAATTGGCCGATGCCACAGCAAGCTTGGCGTTCCATATGCGGCAGTATGACACTCAGGTGAGTGCAAGTCATTCGTCTGTTCCACAGCAAATGTGTGGCAGGTTTTTTGATTTAGCCAAGCGCTGGATGTACACTCATTCACAGTCACACTAGTGCCTACTCTTGTTCCCTCACCACGTCTGCTCACCATCATAGGTACTCACTCATGTTCACATGTGCATTCACTCGCGCCTTTTAAAAGACCCTCAGCACACCAAAATTGTGAACCTAAAGCGTAAGAGGACCCCCTGTGGCATTAAGCAAGATGAGCAGTCTTGACGTTGCAGACATTTGCAGGCCATGCACAATACTGTGACTGGCACCTGACAGGGGCTAATTTGCCTTGCCCCCGATTCAAACAGGGCGCTGTCAACATCACAAAAGCTTGAACACACTTGATCTTGTGGCGCTGCACGATGTGGGGCGCTAGCTTCTAAATTGTATATGGGTGTTTTGAAGTAGACACTAGAAACGATTATAAGCCACGGTACTAACAATAACTGTACGCTACGTTATAGAGCTTATGATTCAGTGTTGGGATCGTCATGTTCAAAGCTAATAATTAATGCGTGAAAGTGTCAAACAAATATTTGGCTGTCAGGGATTCTTTGAATGTGTATGAGGAAGCATGAGAAAGTATTCGCACCTGCCCAGCTGAGAAATGTTAGTGTGCTACATTGATGAAGCTAAGAAGACAGTGTTGTGCGAGTGCTGCAATACTGCTCAATTGCAGTATTGCCTTCTTTCTTTTTTTCTCTGTTGTTATGGTATAAATTATTTCATTAACTATCATTCATTACCACACTTCCATAAAAATGTTCACTGAGAAAAACGTTTGACAAGAATTAAGCTCTATTGAGCACACAGACACTTAGCAATTTCTGCATAAATTTGTCAGCAGTCGCAGATGCCAAAATTACACATCAATGGCCTGTCGACTTGGTTATAGATAATTAGTGCCAAGGACAAAATGCCTGTTGCATTCCTGTAAGGAAACATTCCAGACTTTACATACAGAATAAAAATTTACTGCAACAGTTCCATGAGCTTACATTTTACCGCCAGGACGCTGAAAAATATTGTGAGCATCCATTTTTCTTGTTAGCAGGTCTCCAAAAAAAAATAAATACTCAGTAGTTACCTGTTCAACTCTACTAACAGTTGATTAGGTGAAGTTTAGGTTCAAGTTCTCCATTTACTACTGTGAGAACATTGCTATTGTGAAAGAAGCTTAGAAGGGGTAGCAGGGAGCTTGCTAAAGCGGCAACGGTTGGATGTAATCAACCACGATTGACGAGAACTTTAATGTGCAGGATTTCGCTCTGGACACAGACCCTGATAGCATTCTCCGATCGACACTCAGGCAACTTTCCAGCAGCCTAGAAGAGGTAGGTAACACTGTTCCCATGTTTTAAGTTATGTGGTAAAAGGCAGACTTTTTGTCCTTTGTGGAAGAGTGGTTATTGGTGCTCAGCTGCTCACCCAAAGGTCATGAGTTTAATCACGGTCCCGGTGGTTGCATTTTGATGGAGGTGAAATGGTAAAGGGCCACATACTGTGTGAAAACAGGGCATGTAAAAAACACCATACGGTCTAAATTTACGAAGCCCCTCACTATGGTGCGCCCTGTAGACATATTTGTTTTGCATGTGGCATGTTTGGGTTTCGGCATGTAAAACCCTAGATGAATAGGATGCTTATTACCAGTTGTGATGGTTAAGGACCTTCGTCACTATGTTTGTCGATAGCGGACGAGAAAGGATTAACATCAACAATTGATGCAAACAAAAGAAGCTTTATATTGCACACTAGAGGAGGAAGTGGCAGGTGAAAATAAAACTATATATTCTACCCTACACGCCAAGCATCACGCCACCTGCACGAGAGTCAGACCTCTATTATGCGGAGAGCTCGCGGCTACGCTTACTCGGTGTCCAGCGCGTATAGTTCTCGGTTCGCAAGCAGAAACCGCTGCCTCACGGTTTGGGTCCCCGTCGTCCCGACATGATGCGGTCGTCGACGTGCGCGAGGGCAAAGGTGGCACGGCTGGAATGGCTGACGGCACACGGATGCGCTACCGTGTGCAGCGCCGTTGAGTCGGACGTCGCGGCCAACCCAGCAGTCAGGGTCGCAACTCCTGAGGTCCAGGATCAGGCCACGGCTCACTAGGACCACACCCGGTAGGCCTTGTCCACGAACCTGCTCCCGGCCACTGCACCCAGACAGGAGCCGTTCAGCAGGCCCCGTCCTTGGACTTTGTACAGGCCAACGGACTCGACCTCGAACAGACACACCGGAGCTCGACCTGGCCGACACGTACGGGTCCCACGTCCGGCTCAGGAACGCTGCCAGGAACTCGTCCTCTCGAGCGGCGCACCGCTTCCTCTGCCTTCGTGGCCTCAACCCTCGAGCTCTCCTTTCCGCACGTTTCTTCTTCTCCGTACACACGCCCGCGTCTCGCCCGTCCCTTGCTGATGTGCGACGCTCTGGTGACACCGGCGCTTGATGGCATGGGTTCGACTACGGAGCAATCAACCCGCATCGGAGACGCAATGCTCCATGCGGGGAATGGCCAGCCCATCTAGCAAACAGCTTGCGTCGAGACGCGATGCTCGGCGCAACCGTGACCATTAGCCAGGCCAGGTTCATCGCTGTGCCGAACGTCTGACCACGAAGACGCATCGCTGAGATCCGCGATGCCCTCGGCAAGGAAGAGAACAGCAGGCCAGGCCGCGCCCCGAGATGCAGTACTCGTGCCGGCAACGTCACTCCAGCTGGTAGTTGGACGGCAGTAGCGTGGACAGCCGCGTTCCCTGGCCGGAACCTGGATCGCCTGCGTCCGACACTTCGGCCCGCTGTCTCCCGTCTGCCGCTGCTTCGGCTCATCCCCAGCCACAAAGCTTACCGCCACGTAATGGTCACACGTGGCCCAATCGTGGCACGCCACCTCTATGGGCCACCACAGGTCATCAGCTGATTCGCTGACACTCACGCGCACATTCACGCGCCTTTCCCCGCACTTCCGTCGTTGTCGTTTTGTTCACTCATCACACCAGTGTTTATGCGGTGGCTCATACTGATAGCTTTCCCCAACAGACGGCCGCTGATGTCAAAAACGTCGATGTAGGACAGCAGAACCCGGTGGAGCTCATCAGTCTGCTGCAGCGTTAAGTTGGAAGCGATCATCGAAGTAATAGCGCTGTCGGAGCAAGTAGCAGATTGATGTTGAGCTTGGGGGTCAGAAGGGGCAGCCATCGCGAAAACATCTACCGCATTGTCTTCTAAGGTGCAGAGCAACGCCAAAGAGATCCCTTGTGGCAAAACTTGAGGTGACAAGCTAAAGTTGACAACTGGGAGGCACGTAGAACTTCCTGCGACGGACAAAATGGTGTGCGGTAATGTAATGCCACGGCTTATGAGAACATCGGTGATATGGGTCAGAACATAGTCACTGTCGGGAACTGGTGGTATTGAGACGAGCTCTATGTAGGTCAGTGGCTGTGGAGGGAGGCGCGCGCGTCCCTTTGTGCAGAGGCGACTTGGCCGTTGTGTAAGAGGTTCTGTTGCGGGCAAGTGTAGACGGAGCGTACTAGTTGAACAGTCTATGAGGGCAGAATGCGCGGACAGGAAGTTGAGGCCTGAGATTACGTCGTGGGGGCATTTATCAAGGACGGTGAAGAGAACAACTGTTTGTCGATCCGCAATGCTCACACGAGCGGAACACATTCTAACGATAGATGCTATTCCACCATTCGCAACACGTACGAACTGAGTGGTCGCAGGTGCGAGAACTTTCTTGAGCTTGCGGCGAAAATCACTCGTCATCACAGAAAGTTGGGCGCCGGTGTCGACAAGAGCAGTGACATGTACGATGTCTACTTGTACGTCTATGAGGTTCCGTTTTGTCGGTATCGTCAAAAGAGGATTTTCGGTCAGTCCGAGTGATGCGGTGCCACCTCCGGGGGCTGCAATGCTTAGTTTTCCGTCGGGGAACCTCGTGGGAAGGCGGGGGAAGATGGTCGGCGGGGCTGTGGAGAACGAGACTGGCGACGTTGGGGGGATGGAGAGCGGGAGTAGCGGTGTTCAGAAGCAGGTTCCTGGGCAAAATGGTCGCGGCTGGTCTCATGGCGATAGGCAGGATGTGCATAGAAAGGACGATAGGACGGTTGTGCAGGAGGACCCCAGCGACTTCTGCAATGGCGAGAAATGTGCCCGATTCTGTGACACGAGAAGCATATCGGCTTGTCATCGTGTGTTCGCCATGCGGACGGATTACGAAACGTTGAGGGAGAGCCGGTCGGGAAGGGACGTGCAGGCGTGTATCGGGGCTGGTAGTCGGTGCGGGGAGGCGGTGAGATAGAGTGAATTCCCAAGCTGGCGATTTCCTGCCGGACAACTGCTTGAATGAGAGGCAACATAATTGGCGGAGAGGGGTCATGGGACGTTGGTCCCACCTTAGCTGGAGCAGCCGCTTCAAGCTCCCGCCTGACGATTCGCGTCAAGTTGTCACAGGTGTCTGGTGGATGATATGTGTCGAGACACGAGGACGTCGCAGTTGTGTTCGGGAGGCGCTGGAACTGATGGGAGATGTGTCTGCTTTTAGCTTGTTGGAACCGGCGGCATTCTCGAATGATCGCATCAACAGATGACACATTGTTGAATACCAACAAGTTGAACGCATCGTTGGCGATACCCTTTAGAATATGCACAACTTTTTCAGGTTCAGACATATTTTCGTTAGCTTGGCGGCATAATGAAAGGACATGAATATACCTGATGTAGGGCTCCGTTAAAGATTGTGCGCTAGTCGACAACTCATTTTTCACAGCTTCGCGACGACCAGAGATGTTGCCAAAGAGCTCACGGATCTTTGCCTTGAAGCTGTCCCAGCTTGTTATGTCATGCTCGTGGTTATCAAACTAAACAAGAGGGGTTCCGTCGAGATAAAAGATGACGTTTGCGAGCATAAGAGTGGGATCCCACCTGTAAGTGGCACTGACGCGTTCGTAGAGGCGTAGCCACTGGTCAACGTCGGAACTCTCGCTGCCTGAGAACAGGCCGGGGTCTTTGAGCGGGGGAAGCGTCAACGAAAGTTGTTGCGGGCGCTGGGTTGACAGGTCGGGCAGAAGGGGGAGCTACCGGAGAGGATGTATCCAAGTCTTGAGTGGTCATGTTGTAAGCCGCGAGGGAACGTCCGCTTCGGAGTTCCATGGCGAGGACGGGAATCGCACAACTCCACCAAATATGTTACGGGAAGGAGACTGACTCAGAGGGGTAGTCACCGATGGATTTACAGCCGGTTAGGCGAGCAGCGCCAGCCACACAGATTAGCTCGCTCCAGTCTATCTGCTTTGTCTTCTTCAGCTCGATGCACTGGCACGTAGCAATATCATGGTTCAAAATTTAAAACACTGTAGAATAAATTTGCCAATGCATTATAATCATGCACAAGTTTTACAGTTGCTTTATTCCTTTACTTTCTGAGCAATTTAATGAATATAAAACATAACAAATCGCATTTCTTATGTGCGTGCTCATTGGAATCAGCGCAATGCAAAAAAAATGCATTTGAAGGAAATTTTTTGGAGGACTTTGAAAAAGGAAGGGATTTGTGAAGGAACAAAGTGTTTCACTGCATCGCTTGCAGTAAATTTTTGTTGCCTCATTTTTAGAATGAATTGTATAGTACTGTTATGGTTCTAAAGTAAAACCTCGGTGATATGAATCTCGCGGGTTCGCAGAAAATATTTTTGTAAAGCGAAATTCGTATCAGCGGAAAATACGAAAAATTGGCATGCAGCAAACGAAACCTGGCATATGTTTTCATTTATTGTTTATCAAGGCCACAGCAACGTCATGAACAGCTCCGAATGATTGCCAGTGAAGTTTTTAGACGTCAGCGATTACACTTGCGCTCCTAAATGTACGGTCTACATGTACATGTGTAATCAATGAAGCAGGTGCGCTGTTACCCGCAAGAAGCGCCTCTCCCTAATCTTTGTACGCTTTTTTGCATGACAACAGATTTTTGCAGGGATAGTGGTTTAAGGAGCGCTTTGCACGCAATAAATAAAAGCCAGAAAAATTTTAGAACTTCTGTCCCTTGTTGTAGTTATTTTCTTGTCATGGTGGTGTGGGGGATGTTTTTTATGAGATTCAGCTGTGGGCTCAAAATTGCAGTGTTGGCACGTGTGCACATACTTAACCATTGGGCATGACTATTTGAAGCCAAGCTTCTTTGCCAAGATCGTCTGCATCCTCTTTCCGTCCACATTCACCTTTCATGGAATATCTCACGCAGGAAGACATAGCTTGTATCGGCGTCCCAGGCACTATATGTTAACGCAGTACAACGACGACAACACGCACTGATATGTTTAAAAAAAATTGTACCATCGCAGTCTGTAATCTAAACTTGAAAGCACACCATGGTGCGTCGGGGCCTCCAAGATTCGCACGCACAATTTCACAGGTTACAAGGCATGACTGAAAGTTTCTTCATGCCACGGTGAGAAAAAAATTATTTTTCCGATTGGTAATTATAACAAACTAGCAGTGAAGCACGCATTCCTGCTCGTGCTTGTTGTATCTTCTGTGACAGTGCACACAGCATCTGTTGGTACCTGCGTGATAGTGGTACGTTCGTGTCAATCATTGCAGGGTGCAAATCAGTTCACTACAGTCATATTTCATTAGATTCCAGGTTAATGGGCCTTTGCTAAGACCAAAGAAAAATTCATATCACCCTGAAATTTCTTCAAGCCTAATCATATCACTAAGGTTTTATAGTGTTTAGCATCCTCTTTGCCTGAAAAATGAGATCAAATGCACAGACTTCTTTGTAAAAAAAAAAAAATTGGAATGATTTGCCTTTCTAATTAGGCATGTAAGATGTGTACATGTTTAGATAGGTATCGTTTTGGCAAATACATACATATAAATAAATTAGGCAGCATAGCGCATGATAGCTCTTGGCACATGCTTATTTTCTTTATTACAATTTGTGCAGGATGGCAGTGTCATCGACGAAGTAGCACTGTACTAAGCACTAAATAAACCATTGTTGATTTCTGTTGTGGAATCCTGATTCAGAAACAGTTCAAAGCACCTGTTCACTTTCTCTATCATATGCACTGGCTGGAGTGTTTTATAGAATACCATCAGTGCTATAGCGGTGTTGCACGCAGCTATTTGGTACGTGGGCATGACCTGAGACTTGCCGCTGGATACTGCCGGACTGAGGCATGCAACCGCTGCTGTCGTGTGCCTCTTTCAGATCAGTTCCTGGCACCAAATGTGCAGCGCCCACATAGGTGACGGCATGGTCTACCCTCTCTCTAGGTTTCTCGAATCCGACCTCAGAGGCAAGTCTGTCTTTTTGAAGCATGTGCGTTCATCTCTCAAGGCTCATGTAACAGTGGCAACGGGTACAGACAACAGAAATGTCACTGAAAAATGGTGCTTCGGTTTGATACAGTCAGCGAACGAGAAAAGCCTTAGCCTGGAGCCAGAATTGTGACTGAGGAACTCATGTCAATGTTAAAATATTGGCTCCAGGTTGAAAGACATGAAAATACATGCTTTTATTGTATGGAATTTTTCGTATTTATAAAAACGGTATGTTTAGTGCACCCCAATACTGTCAGGAAATAATTTAGCTTTACATTGTTACAATCAACAGTTGATCATGCTAATATATGGCTTTATTATGTACACTTAGAAAAAAAGATGTTCTAGAAGCTTTTAGGATGACTTTCTTTATTGAGACAGGCATTGTGAAGAACTCCTAAATGATTCATTTTACCTAGTAGCCTTGTGAGCTGTAATAGCTCTGCTTGTTTTTTAAGTACTATGAGCTTAATACCGTAATTAGTCAGTGTAGCCAGTGTTTACTTGCTTAGCAGCGCTGACTTACTACTACATCCTTTCATATAAATGGCTTGTGTATGTTATGTATGCATTTTTCATTGATAAGGTTGCTATTGTTTAATCAGTTTTCTTCCTTCCATTTAATTTCTTCATTTAGAAATTTTCACGCTTGAAGAGCAGTACAACAAGGCCTCAGCAGGTGAGTATGTTCACGAATCACATGCTAAGCTGGTGAATGTCGTGACTTTTTCCTGTATTCCTGTCATAAAAATACTATAGCTTACAAAAGAACTTGTTGGTTCACCTCTTCATGAGGTAAATGGAAACTGTTTGAGTATTTAATTTACCCCATGCTTTCTTTTGGGGTTGTTCAGTGCATCCCTAGCTGCTCAACATAAGTTCACGTTAGGCCCTACCTTATCATCATGTCATGATTTGAGTGTAGACTGTCATGCAAGTCCATTATAAATGACCTAATTGCAGTTTATCCAATGGTATTCATTTTTTTCGCATAGTGTGTGAGCTGCGATTTGTGCCAACCTTTAATTCAGTGTCACAATGAATATGTTCCTTTAAAAAAAACTATAGACCGTCTCCTCAAAGGAAACCCTGATGGGATGTGAAGCAGCAGCGGTGCATATGCTAACCCGGTTGAAACGTTTGTTAACGGGGATGCTGGAAGAACAGTTTGAATCGAAACTCATTGTAGTGTTTACTCAATTAAACATTTGTTTGAAACACAAAGACACAGGAGGCAGGACGCATTAAAGACGCTTGTGCTCGGCTTCTTTGGCTCGCGTCCCATCGGTGTTACCTGCGCGCGGTCTGTGTTCTCGAACGCGATCGGTGTTCTTGACTCCTCGTCAGTGTCACTGGTCATCCACTAGCGACAATTGTGTTCGGCTTGCCTGGCTCGCGCCCTGTTGGTGTTGACGTCGCCATTCGCGAATGCGATTTGCTTCACTAACCCTTGCAACGCTGGTGACAGCCAAGAAAGTTATGCGTACAATACCAGAAAGCATGCCGCGACGGCACTCCGCGTGTTGCCGTGATCGTGCGGCAAGCAGCGGCGGCTGTCCACATTGTCGGCATCGCGAGATTCTCGAGGCGCGCATAGCCCGCGCACTTGTCGGCTCACGGCTTCTTCTCGCAGACAGATAGAGAGAGCTGGCAAAGGTGAGATGATTCCCACGTGAGGAGTGGGCTCGAGCGTTGTGAGCGGTGTCGAGGGTGAAGCGAGAGAGAGCTGACACACGTATAGCGCGCAGCATCGAGGGAGAGAGACGTTACCGCGCACTGCTAGGAGCGTGTGAGGTACTTAGCGCCGCTCCAACACCTGCAGCGAAGGGAGCGGTGTGGATGGAGGGGCAGCATTACAGGGTAGTCAAAGAGCTGCTTCGCATTCAAAAGTGTAACAGGTATAACTGTTACAGTCTATCATGCTTTCTTAACGATACCAGGTAAGCATAACTAAGTGGTCAGTATCGTGCAGCCTGCACCATCATGTGTGGTGCATGTGTCGTGTTTTCATCTAATCATTGTCCTTTTTTTACGCTGTCTTCAGTTATGCCTTTTCTGTAGTTTTCAATAGTGATAAATGTGCAGATAGCAGTGATGATTGTAGCTCCCGGTGCAATTATCCACTGAATCATGTAAAAATGCTTTCTACACGGTAAATGTAAAGTTTGTTTGTATGAGAGCCTATCATGCTAGTTAAAACTTAACTTGAATATGTTGTAGTGTGTGTGTGATGGCGGAGAGAGAGAAATAAACAGCAGCTTTTTGTTACTTGTGGTTAAAGCACACATTTATCACATTTAGAAACTTGCAAATAACACATAACATCCGTGTTTGTCTGGCGATGTCCTTCTGTGTTCAGTCATTAAATGTTTGCAAAATCAAGACAGCTGGGTCTTCAGCTAATACCAATAAAAAAATCTTTATTGGTATTGCTAGCAAACATTTATAGAGCTATAAATAGTGATTTGCTTATCACAATACTGTTGATGTAGTTATTTACTGCTATTAACACACAGTTTACTGTTCCGCAGGTCGCGGAATCAAATCCCGGCTGTGGCAGCTGCATTTCCGATGGAGGCTGAAATGTTGTAGGCCCGTGTACTCAGATTTGGGTGCACGTTAAAGAATCCCAGGTGGTCAAAATTTCCGGAGCCCTCTACTACGGCGTCTCTCATAATCAAATAGTGGTTTTGGGACCTTAAACCCCACAAATCAATCAATCAATCAAATCAACAGTTTACTGTTAGTTACAGATCATCTGTACTTTTCCATGCATAAAAGTTTTGCATTCATATTTTTAGAATGGCAATGAAAAGAACAAGCAGTGCACCTCACGGCTATGCAAATCGCGCTCAACTTTGATTAAGGCTATGCACAAGAGGCACACACACCTTTGGAAACGTCTTTAAAGTAATAAGTTGTAAGATACTGTGTGGGATATTACATGTACCATTATTTATAAACTGCAGAGCGGGAACAAGCACTGGGACGCTACTGCAAGATGTCGCGCAAAAAGGACACCGATCGGCAGCGACTGGACCTCAGTGAAGAGCTGTACTTGGCAAACCGCCGATTCCACACGGTCAGTTTCACACGGTCATGTTGTCATTCTTGGCACGAGGAATTCGTTGCCAAGGCATGTGATTCTGTAAAACGCATCCAATATGCTGTAGGCATACGACCAATTTTGTGGCACACCAGTGGCAATTAGTGGCACACCACCAACCTTGCCTTTGCGACGTCACAATGGCGTCACAGTCATGTGGCTTTTAGTACGTTGATGTACACGTTTATGCACCTGATTAGCATGGGACCTTTTACTGACCTTCATCACTTAATTTGACTTTGACGCTAACTATGCCTGATTTTTTTTTTACTATATGAGACTTATGTATGCTTCTAGCCTTAAGAAAAAAAAGCATGGAAATTGGTAGCGTCACCCTAACTTTTGCTTTCTAATGCTTGGGCGCAAAATTTTAAAAATAAAGCGTTGACTATGAATTTTTCTTTGTTAACGGAGTTGTGATCGCAAAATTGATGGGAAATATAGTATTAAAGGGGCCCTGCAACACTTTTTTTAAGTAGCCATGGGATGAATTCACTAAAGGAGCTTATTGCCTCACGAGTTCACTGTTGCAAACATTTTCCGAATCCATCCGGTACGAGTTGAGTTACAAAGATTAGTCGTACGCTGTGATTGAATTCTCTACTCTCTCATCCCAACAAAAGTGGTGGAAGCTACGCAGAGAGGGATGACACAGGAAAAGCAAATGCGTCACTCGCGTCTTGTGACCTTGAGAGCTTTCCCTCTCTTTTTTTTTCTAGCACGCAACTTTTCAGTGCGATCGCGGGAGCACGTGTGGACAAGTCGCAGCCTCTCGCGGCGATTCCTGTAACAACTGATCTGATCGCACCATGCTCAAATTAGCCAATGGCTGATTAAATGACTGTGACTAGTGATTTCTGAGCTTTTTTCATCATTTTATAGGGAAGAGAAAGCAATCTTAGCTGACTTTGAGACTTTATTGTGAATTCTAGGCCGTGTGCTGCGCTATATTATTTGACTCGCGTGTTCTCGGGAGGTTTTACAACCTATTGGCGGCATTTTCTGACCACGCTGAAAAAGTGGCAAGGCCCCTTTGAAGAATAACTCGTACATTTCAAGGACCAGGAGTCTCAAACTCAGCTGAGCGAGAGTGCTGCAGTCACAATATTTAGACTCCAAAAAGGGGATAAGAAATGTCTGCTAATGTTGCGATTTGAAGAAGGCGTCTCCCGTACTCAAGCAAGGGTCATTTCTAAGCTTGTGTGAATATTCGAATGCTTTAAGTATTCTAACGTATAATGGAGTATTCAAATTTATTTTGAATTGAATTTAAGATATTGAAAATTTGGAATTATATAATGAAGAAATAAGTGCATGATATTCCGCATGTAACGTTTTGTAAAGATGGTTTCGCTGCAGTGGAGCGGTGCTAAGCCGTGAAAGCACTTATCTAGGTGTATATTGGTTCATATGCAACCTTTTGGCAAAGTGTTTTCACTGCAATGAAATGGTGCTTAGCCATGAAAACACATTCAGAGGAAATCTCCACTGCCGCAAAGATCCACTGCAAGGTTAAATAAAGAAATTACCCTCACATCGATTGATTTTTCAAGTTTAAAAGCTTGTCATACCGGCTTATATGTTGTAAGTATAGCAAATTTTAAAGGTAACAATTATTTTTACAGGCTATCACTTTCAATTAAGCAAATTTAAAATCTTGCTTCTATTTTAAGTTTTTTTTCTCTGGTGCAAAAAAATGGCATTTGCACAAGCTCATTTTAATTTTTTTAATACTGTGTTGGTTAGTTAGGCCATGACAAATATGTCCATTTTTTTTCTAATATGCACTATATATAATATCTGAACTCGATTCTAAACTATTTCATCAAAATTACTATTACTACAAATTCGCTTTGAACCGAAAATTCGCTATTTGCACAAGTATAATCATTTTTGAAAGGTATTCGATGTCAGGTTTCAAGAAACTTGTTGATACGGATCTGGAATGACAGAAGTCTGGAAATGTTTATGCTGATTCAGAGCTTTAGCTCTATGGTTTTGCTTTTATACATGATGACCAGATGGGGGGGCCTCGCGAAAGAAGTGCTAGACACTGTCTTATGTGTGTAGGTCATCGAATTACTTCATATGAAAAAAAATATATATGTATAGCATGGTGACAGTCATGTGCGGGCCAAAACGCTAGTGAGAGGTATACGGGGTGCATCTTTAAAGGGACACTAAAGTCAAATAACAATTTACGTCAGAGTTTCATGAAAGCTCAGTGTATGACAACATCTAAAGCGACAATATTATCAACAACAGTTCTCTACTTAATAGCGAAAAATTAAGGTAAATGCACAAGAACACATGCGCCAAGGTGGAACATTCTCGAAATGTTCCCGATGACATCATACAGACTGCCTACATTTAATCACTAGTAAACAATCTAGCTGCACTAAATAAATAAACTTCCATGCATTAAGAGACGCAATAAAATGCTGCTTGTTACTGTGGGGAATGGCGCGAGTGGTTCAAAAATTCAATTTTCGCATAGTTGCACTGAACAGGTGGTTCCATCTAGCGGAGTGCAGTTGAACCAAACAACGTCTGCAATTACGGAGCCAATGGTGGGAAATTGATCAATGGCCGTTGTTGCTGCTGTGGCTCCCGCTGCTTTCGCTCTGCTGCTACTAGCGCAGTAAAAGCGGGCAACGATGTGCACCGCAACAGTGACGTGAGTCAGTCCGGTCAGTCCGCTTCTTGAGGCGAGTAATTTGAAGTGTGTTAACCTGTTGCGGACAAGTAAAGCATGATTTTATTTCAAAATAGGGCCTTCCTTGGCACAAAAGTAACACTACAAGGTTTCTGGACCGCTATTTCAACAATCAACGTCGACTTAATAGTTCCCTTTAGTGTCCCCATCCTGTGCTATTCGTCAAGCAAAACTTTAAAGCCACACTGCCTCACATGTTGAATAAATAACCTCTCTTTTTTTTGCACTGTGCAGGTGTCTCTGCAGTTCTATGCACAGCTGAATGCACTGCAGTACCGGCGCAAAATGGCACTGATCGAGCCGCTTCTGGGCTATGTGCACTCTATGAAGTCGCTGTTTGGCGTCGCCCACGAGACAATGCACACTGCCGAGCAGGACGAGTTCCTCACCAACATAGCAACCAGCCTAGGAGAGTAAGTGCCAACGTCGTGAATTTTCGCAAGCCTTGGGTCTCACCTGTGATCAAAGCAATTGACGAGGCACACCATATTTACATGGTCATGCGGGCTTCTGTAAATACTTGAGCGCTTCGAATGATCGGACGAATGTTACAATATTACGACCATATTTGTGCATTGACTCCTGGATTGCCGCCGATGGGGAACTGAATTTTTCGTTGTAGCAGAAATTTTATTGAAGCGGCGTTCGTTGTAGTGGAGGTTGACTGTATGTCTATTTTTCTTTATAATATGTGATATATACAATTGAAATTTCATTAGACCGAATTCAGACCAAATTCAATTTGAATTTGCCTTGAACCTATAATTTTCTATTTCACACCAGCCTAGAGTCTTGCGATACCCGTGCTTCTTCTGCTCGTCTATGTGTTGCACCATGTGGGTTTTAGACAGGGTATGCTTGTACCTGCTACTACTCATTGAAGCATAGATTTGGGCTCAGATTATTGTACAGAGTAACACGACCATTTGCTATTTAATATGAACTGCCGCTCGCAATAAGCGCTTTTATTCTGTCGTCCTCCTCACCATGCTGTCATTGTTCGATGAACTTGACTCTCACTGTTATCTCAGAGCTGGTTGTTCTTCATGCTTGAAGAGCACTGTCAGCTTGATGCGCTTGGCTAATCTTGTAAAAGACTGTGCGCCATGCATTCAAACTTTACCGGCACACTTAGTATGCAGTGACCTTTTAAGCTTGCAAAGTAGAAACTCTTGACTGCTTTTGCTACTTAAATGTCGATTGCTGTATGTGTGTGGACGAGCACACTGTATATCGCAAGCTTCGAGAATCGCTGAACTGTTTCCAACTTTGCAGGGTGCAGCGAGAGTTACAGGCTCAGACAGAGAAGGCAGCGCACCAAGCGGGTGTGTTGGCGCGGCAAGGGGAGGAGAGCTCGGCCTATCTTGCTGAAGGTGCCTCTGCACCTGCACAGACGGGCCTGTCCCACAAGGCAGGCTACTTGTTCCAACGGACGTGAGTGTGGCCCGTGCTGACTTGCACTGACCTGCTTTGTTGTTAATGACTAGACATAGTTGTAATGGAGACCCAAGGTCTCGAAAAGTGGATTTTATGTACCTGAATGTTCCCTGCAGCCTTTTATTATCCCACCAAAATACAATAATGGCTATAGCATCACACAGCAGTCGCAAAGGTGCAGGCGCTAGTATTTCCGGCCGCTGTGGCCACATTTTAAAGGGTGTGAAATGCAAGAACATTAGTATATATGGTTACTGTATTTACGCGCATAATCGGCGCACTTTTCAATTCAGCACGTAATAGGCACACCGCGAACTTGGCCGTGATCAGAAACAATTCTAATCCCCCCCCAGCCCCCCCCCCAGTAATACATTTGAAACGGGGTCCTCGTACCCTGAAAACAAAAAAAAGAAGGCAAATCGATGAGCAAATAAAAAAATTTGAAGTGCAGCAACCTAATTAACCAATGTGTTTGTGGAAATAAAACTTGAAAAAAAAAAGTGCCCATGAGCAAAAAAAAAATGGCTGTTTCAGCAATTACTGATACCCCCCAAATCGTCACGCTCTTTGGAGGTGATGTGTACAACGCCGGGGGCTCGATCGCCATCATCACCATCAGAGAAAAAGAAAGAAACGCCATTTTGCAAGTGGTGTGCGTATCTTGTGGTCGTGTATTCAACGTTGGTTCCACCATGGGGAAGTACGCAAGCTACACTTCTGGATTTAAACTGTAGGCAGTGCAGTATGCGCTAGAGCACGGCAACCGGATTACAAGCAGGCATTTCGGTGCTGGAGAAACCGTTATTCGGTACTGGAGGGATCAAGAAGGAAAGCTTAAGGCGACAAACAAGGCACTACGGGCTTTCTGCGGTTCCAATATTGGCAGGTATACGAACGTTAAAGAGCAACTGATCCGGCATATACGGGAGCTACGACAAGACGGCTGTGCTGTGTCATCGGATATTGTACAGACTGAGGTGCGCAGAATAGCCCGAGTGCAGTGCATCAAAGCAAGAGTTCAAAGCCAGCTCCGGATGCACAACTCCTTTCATTCGGCGCCATGGCCTCGCTTTGTGAAGGTGGACCATCTTGTGCCAGCGCTTGCCCGCAGCATATGAGGACAAAGGGGTGGACTTTCATCGTTTCGTTATAAAGCTCCGACAGCAGAAAGACTTCATTTTGTCCCAGATCGGCAACGCTGCTCAGACTCCCTTTGCTTTGATATGTCGTGGAAGACGACAATGGAGGAGAAAGGTGCACGGAGCATCATGGTCAGAACGTCTTATGCTAATAAACAGTGATGCATCGTAATGCTAGCGATGATAGAGGATGGGCGCAAGCTACTGCCTTACATTATTTTTAAATGTATGACACTCACAAAGGCACATTTCCCTTAATGCATCTATGTCCGAGTCCAGAAAGAAGGCTGGATGAGCGCGGAACTCATGGTGGATTGAGTGAAAACAGTCTGGCGTTGGCGGCCGGGTGGTCTGTTGTTCCCGTCCATGCTTGTTCTGGACAGCTTTCATTGGCACCTAGTAGACTGCATGCGAGATGAGCTAAAAGAGCTGCGCACAGATCTGGCATTGATTTCGGGCGGCCTCACATCGATACTGCAGCCTTTGGACGTGTCCTTGAATAAGCCTTTTAAGGACAATGTTTGAAGGCTGTATACCACCTGGATAGCTGGAGGACAACATCAGCTGATTCCAGGTGGTAAGATTAAGAAGCCGCCTGTGGAAATGCTGTGCGCTTAGATCATGGAAGCATGGCAGGCTATCTCCGACGAAATCGTCAGGAAAAGCTTCAAGAAGACGGGTATCTTGAATGCACTGGATGCGAGTGCGGATGACATTTTGTGGGGTAAGGTTGAGTGTGTGCTCTCCGACTCTGACTCCGAATAGGGAAAAGGAGGAACACCTACGGCTTTTGCGTAAATAAATTTTGCGTGTCTGTGTGCAGTTGACGGCTCTTGCTTGTTCATTAAAAGGTACGTAGGTATGTTTGTTTTGTGCTGAAATTATTGGTAAATGATAAAGTCACCTTTTACTTGACAAATGTGCAGATTTAAAGTGCGATAACCGAGTTGAATAAATTTTCAAAAATTTTACACCACGTAATTGGCGCACCCCTAACTTTGAGCTCCATTTTACCAAAAAAAGTGAACCTCTTATGTGAGTAAATACGGTAATTTGTACATAAAGGAGTTACAAGTATTGATATAGAAGCTGTCCCACATCACTTGAGCCAAGAATTTGAGAGTGAAAGACACTTAGGAGGCGAATTGAACCAAGCGCATACTACTCGCAAGCCTGTAGTTACTCAGGCTATTTTTTATTTCTCCCCATACTAATTAATTAAAAATTCCTAATTACATATTTTTAAATTAGAGGCTCAAAACCCAAACTATGAACACTGAGATGTGAGCACTTTCAAAAACCACCAACTAACTTGTTTCCTGTACGATACGTCTCGCGCTGTTATTTTTTCCATGTTGTAAAGAAAGTCCACAAGATGTTAAAAGAAGCCGTGTGACGTATTGCGAGCCCACTGCTATAGTGCTGCTATAGGCGTTATATACAACGCTGAAAAAATAAAAGCGCTAGACATATCGTATAGGAAACAATTTAGTCTGTGGTTTTTGAAGGTGCTCTTCATCTTAGTGTTCATATCTTGGGTTTCCAGCCCATAATTATAAAAGTGGGTAATAATAATTAATAATTGATTGATATGTGGGGTTTAACGTCCCAAAACCACCATATCAATATGAGAGACGCCATAGTGGAGGGCTCCGGAAATTTCGACCACCTGGGGTTCTTTAATGTGCACCCAATCTGAGTACACAGGCCTACAACATTTTCGCCTCGATCGGAAATGCAGCCGCCGCAGCCGGGATTCGATCCCGCGACCTGCGGGTCAGCAGCCGAGTACCTTAGCCACTAGACCACCGCGGCAGGGCTTAAGAATTAATAATTAATTAGTATTGGGAGAAATAAAAAGTAGCCTGAGTACCTCCAGGCTAGTGCGAGTAGTACGCGTTTGGTTCAATTCACTACTGAAGTGTCTTTCATTTTCTAATTCTTGGCTTCTTGGCTCAAGTTATGTAGAACACCCTGTATAATGCGAGGCCTTGCTCTGCTGCATGCCATCAATTTAGGATTAACTAGTGCACCTATATTCGTTTCCTCTGTACAGCCGAATCTCGTTATAGTGAATTTCAGTATAACAATTTATTCATATGAAGGAATTTTCGAAAATCCCCCTCGAAATGTCCATTGGTTTTATGTAAAAATATTTCACTACTAGAAATTTCAAAATACCTATTGTTTCAAAATAACGTATCGAATCTTATCCCCCATTTATCCCCCAGTGCTTCAAAATAAGAATAGCGATTTTATAAAAAGTTATGGCAGTAAAAATAATGCCCAGTGCCATACGTGCCACTATCATCATCATCAGAATGCCCGCATATTTCTCCGCCTGCCCGCCTTATTCATTAGAACTATCGCTGACCTGTTGACGGCGATATTCCTATCGCCGTCAGCACTGCTTGGTACTTGTTTTTCATGTCGGGCTTCTCCCTGCTTTGCCTGTTGCCTTTGTTTTCATCAAACAGCTTGACCTGTGTGCCTGTTACACGGCTGTGTTCAAGCTTTTTGGTTGGCGGTTGAGTATTCAAGACAAACTCCAGAAGTAGCACGAAGGGAATGCTACGACAGTGTAAAATACGACGCAAGTGACCTATTGGATGGAGCCGCCATTGAGTACCCATTCATGCTTCACTAACGCTCGAACACTATGCACAGTGAGATGACAAAGCTCGCATATGAGCTTAGCTGATGACGGACAAGATTCATACCATTTGTCATGATAAGAAAACAGCGAGGACAGAAAAGACTGCTTTGAAACAGCGCGTGTGAACCAACGCGAAGAATAATTACAGTAGAATCTCGATGATACGAATTGGAAAGGAGTGCGTAAAGTATTCGTATCAGTCCGAATTAGTATGAACCAAAAAACAACTTAAAGCTGATAAAAATGATGAACAAGAACTTCATTGGCAACTACACTTGACTGAGAAAAGTCTGTAATGTTCTTTTGAACTTTCCTGCCTTCACCGTCTCTTAAGTGCCTCGCTTTTCTCACTCACGCTACTGGCGCAGCACATTCACAGTTGACATCAGAGTGAGCGAAAGCGGCCATACTCATTGGAAATTTACTCGCATATCCACTTAAGCAGCCGAAAAACCACGCCGTGAAGTCGACACTAAAAAAAATGAGTCCTGGAGAATTCGCATTGAAAAATTCAAGCGAAAATGCCAGCACAACTGGAAAACCACGTCCGCGCCCGCTGAAAATGTTCACATTTGTTCTGCCCCTCGTATACAGTCCACTCCCACCGCCGCCATCACCGCTTGAGAATTCATTTCATTTTGCTCCTTTCCGGAGCACTAAATTTCGTGCTGAGTTATAACTTGTAGGCGGTTGTCCTAGGTAGAAGCCTAATTAATGTTCCACCAGCCACACACATTCGTACCACGCATGATTAACGTCCCCTATTCATACCTCGTCTCACTGCAGCTACACGGTTTCGGGCAAATAAAGCAACAGGCTAGGTCAAGAAAACGACACTTTATTGCTAGGTGTTAGTAATAGCGTGCAAATGTCGCGAGATGATACTACAGAAACAAGAGTAGACGCTTACTCGTTTGTCGTTGATGTCCTCGGCTCGCAGGGGGGTTGCGCGTTCGACCTCCTTCGTTCCAGGCTGGTGTCAGAGAGAGCGTGCGGCCGTCCGCACGCCAGTTTTGTCCACTGCCCCGGGTCACCCTCTCCCTGACGAGAATAATATCTTTTCTCGCTGAAGGGGGGACACCCGTTCCATGCGCCGGGAAAGGGGGAATCCCGAGCGCCGGTTGTGCGGGTATTCCCGCAACTAGGCTTTCGCGCTGCCGTAAAAAGGGAAAGGGAGGCTGGGCGCGGGTGCTCCCCCACAAATTATGCTTACAAAGCTCTGAAAAGGAACAGTTTACACCTTTAATAACATTATTTCGGAAAACACGCAAGCCGAAATTACACGAGGGGACACAGCGACGGCGACTGATTCAGCCGGCTGTGCAAAAGCAAGACACACTCGGGTAAGCCGACTCGCTGTTGCTGCACCTTTTTCTACTTCCGGTTTTATCAGCGATCGTAATCCAAACCAGGCTCTTGACGACCGCGTCCTTGCTGAGGCTGAGATCTTTGACGTGTCGCGCTGGTAGTCCGCGATAGTGTTGCGATAGCGCCAACGTGACCAACCGGCGATGCCTTCACCGCCATGTTGATTTGCGGCTGGTTGTTGACATCATTTGGTTTGAGAGATAGAACAACCTGTGAAGCCAAAGCCATAAAGCAAAAAGGCGATATGCTATGGCGTGGTGGAAAAATAAGTCTCGGGTCGTTTTTTTCGTGTCGGTTTCGCGGCGTGTTTTTCCGGCCACCAAAGCAAAGATAATTTGGGGAGTTCTGCTGCATTCACTCACTTCGAGGTCAAGAGTGAACGGGCCTTCCTCCCACGGACAAGCCGCATTGTGCCGCTGGCATGCAGCGGTCAATCGCACAATCATTTGTATCGCCGGCGTTGGCAGGGGAACTTATTCGTATAACACTGAATTATGGTGTATTTTATATAATGTAGTCCATCCAAAACAACCTCAAAATTGATGTCATCGCGAAATTCGCATCAACCAATCGTATCATCGAGACTCTACTGTAACGCTGATGCTTTTCAGCTTGTAAGAAGAATGTGCATGCTTGAGAGTTCATCTTTTAGCAGTAGAGTTGCCCACATCAGGATGGATCGCTCTCTTTCTCGAATAAATGTGCACTGATTTCATGTGATCTCAAGTTTGCTTTTTGTGCTCATCGGCCATAGCACTGTCGAAAAGTATGCACAGCACAGGTGGGCGACTCACATGTTTTTGTTTGCAATTTTTGTGCAAATCCTTAATGCTTTCACTACAACGACTTATCAAAATAACGAAAGATTTTTAGTGGTTCCTTAAGATTGGTTGTACCGAGAGTTCACTGTATTAAGTCTGTGTCATGTTAGCATAATTTCAATTTGAACGTTTATATCAGAAACAATATTAGCTTGAATACAGTCGAAACCCACAATAACGAAACCCCGCGAGTACGAAATCCCCGCGGCAACGAAATATTTCCGGATCCTCGGCGAATGTTCATAAAAGCCCATGTATTACGTATCTTGTGGCAACGAAATGTTTTTGGACAGTGATCCCGCATTAACGAATTTTTTACCACGGTGCGGGCCTTACTATTTTACCCTCCCGCCAAAGGTTAGCTGTCGAAAATATGCGTGTTATGCGCACTCAAAATTTGTAAATGTCTGCTTTTGCCGCGCTAGCGTAGGTACCACCATTTTTGCTTACTTAAGGGAGGACGCGGCTTTGGGATCGCAAAAAATGGCAAAAAAAATCGATTTCTTGAAAATCAAGTTTTCCGTTTCTGAAACCCTTTTTCTATCCGATTCCAAAATATTTACACTGAAAGCCGCACAGAAGTGCTTCGGAAAATTCATTTCACCCACCTAGGTAGCGAAACATTTTCTGGAAATTGTGAGAAAATAGCGATTTTCAAAAAATTATGGCTTTGCAATGGTGGGGCTGGGAGCCAGCTTCTTGGGCTCATCGGAAAGAGCATTTCTCTGTGTTTAACTTTCGCGCCTCAGCTGGCTCCTCTCTTTAAAAACAAGCGCACAAAAAACAAATGCTTGAATGTCATTTCGAGGCCCTCGATTGGCTGTGGCCGCCATGTTGCCTCAGCTCGCCTCCCCATTGGCCCGATGCTCGCTCCGGGAGATCGTCGTCTGCTGCTTGTGCGACGCGAGGACATGGCTCTAGAAAATTGCTACTTCGTGACGTGTTCACGGCTCGATGATCACTTAAGATATAATTACGTTTTAGTTAGGAGCAGTAGGCGGATGCGCGATCAGGTTACTACGAGCACGGTGCGTCATCGGAGTTGTCTTTAGCTCTCACTCCGCTGACAGCGAGACTGCGGGCAGGAACGACACGCTAGCACACTCGTGGCGACGTGCTTCGTCGCAAACAACGAAGCTGTAGGCGGCGGCACGGTCAGATTACTACGAGTGGCTTCTCCGGATGCACGATCAGATTACTACGAGCGGGCGCGCGGTCCACGAGTGCGGCACGTCATCAGAGTCGGCCTTAGCCCTAACTTTGCTGACGGCGAGACTGCGGGCAGGAACAACGAGCTAGCGCATCCGAAACAACCCGTGGGTTGTTTGGGATGCGCAGGACACCCTTCGCTCCTTCGGCGCACATGACGACGACGTAGCAATGGACCACTTTTTCCAGTGCCAAGGCAGAGCTTTAAAGTTGTTGCATGGCAAGGGTCGGCAAAGTAAGTTGACCGACTTCTGGCAATAAATTTTCGTTCTGCTGACCGCATCCATGTTTTTATCTCTCATACTCGCGGCAAGGAAATTCTCATGAAAACGAAATTTTTCGGCTTCCCCGGCGATTTCATTATTGGGGGTTTCGACTGTAGTAATATTCATAGTGACAGAATGTGATTATCTCAACTAATTAAGCATACTAGTTGTGACACTTAATGTCTTGATGTTGCGTTTGATTCCTTAAGTATTGTACATAGTTTAACTAGCCTTGGTGACACATTGCTACAATGTGACAACACATGGAGCTTATGTGGCAGATTACATTGCTGACTTTCAATAGAAGTCAATGGAAGTGTAATCTGTCCACTGTAACTTCATGTTCTCCTTTCAAGTTTGTGCCGGTGTAACTGTGCAGGAAAATAGCCGGCATGGTGAGCCGCTGGGACCGAACTTACTTCTACACCCTCGGGTGCCACCTTATGCACATTCCAAAGGGAGAGGTAAGTTGCGTTAAAATTTTTTTTATGCAGACACATATGCACATATGTACTGTGGGGTCTTACGTGCTCAAGGATCAGTTCCTCTTGTGCTGGAGTCACCTTTGCAGCAATGTCTTGTACTATAGCTCAACTTCCACTGTAAACATCTTCAAAGTACGGAAATGATGTGAAAATATATAATGCTTGGAATCATGGCATATACATATCAAGCTGGGAAACTTCAGTCGATCACTGGGGACATTATGGCGTTATTTGCACGGCTTTCAAACGTAGCGTTGGAAAAGGCAGCAGAAAAACTCTAATAGTTACGAAGACAACTCACAACTGTTTAAAAACACCATCCCTGGTGTCTTGCTTGATAGTCACCTCTGAAGAAGAGGCTGATAATTTTGAAGCGTCAATAATTACTTAACTTTTTTAACAAAATCTGGCTGTAGAGCCATCATATAGTATCACACAGTTACACACCAACATTGATGTGGCACACATGGAGGAAAAGCTGGTATAGAGGAGATATGAGAGACATGTGAGGAAAACAACTTATCAGGGAACACAAGGTAATCAAAATGTTTGTACAGCACGTACACTTGAACTGCTGCACAGCACTTACATGTGGCCTTCCTTCGTCCTGCACCCAGAGTGTCGGCAGTGCTGTGATGGAGATCGACAGGGGAACTGTCGCACACGCCTTGGACGAAGATCGCCGCAACGTCTTCCAGATCAGCAACGGCAAAAAGTATGTCCAACTTGCTTGCCACTGTTCTCTGTGCAGCTATCTCTCCCAAGCTCTCAAGTTCGCTTTTATAATTACGCTCTTAACATACAGCCACACGTGCAGCAATGTTTAAAAAAATGATGCATCCAGGAACAATTTATTTAACATCAAATATTCTAGCAAAAAACTGCAGAAAGATGCAGTTTTTTTTGCAGACCATTCGGTGAAAGGCAGGAACCATCTTTCAGTGTAATTTAAATTTTGCGGGGTAATCGGGGGCTGATGCACTACTTGAGTTGAAGCAAAAAGTAAGGTATGTATAAGAAACTTTCCAGCTAGCAACTCCAGAACTGCTTTCTTTATCAGCAATCTGCAGTACGTGTAGGTATGCCTCACTCATCTCAAGTATTGTGTGTTGGGGTAAGGCAATGTTGTGAATATACTGACGGTGGGAACTGCTCTGAGCAGTTGAAGGACATGGCTGTCTGAGGCTTGTATAATTGAGGCAAAATGACCCTTGTGCTGTAACATGCTATAATATTGATGACTGCTACTCAAATAAAAATAGTTGGATACTCGCACTAATTTGTGCATATATTTTATAGCGAAGCTGCATGTGGCCTCAATCTGACGGGTCATGAATGTGGACAAAAAAAAAACATAAAACAACAATTTGCGGCACACCTTACTTTTTCATTTTTTTAGGAACTTGCTTTTTTTGCTCGTGGCTTGTCTTCTGTCGGCAGGCGGCGTGTACACCAGTGTTGCCTGTACACTTCGGTGGTCTTGCTCTTTTTGCTTGTGGCTTGTCTTCTGTCGGTGGGCGGCTTGTAGACCAGTGTTGCCTGTACATTTCTGTGGTCGTACTGAAGGTCGCCTCTCCGGTGTTTCCAACAGTGCTCACCAGATGGCACGCTGCCACCTAAGGCATAGGTTTTCGATGGGCTGGGCGCACGCCTCCTCGAAGTAGATTTGAACAATAGGGAATTGAAGAGAAAAATGTGTCGTCGTAACTCTCTCTCTTTCAGGAGGTCGCCTCAACAACGCCACACGGGTATGGGTGGTGGGAAGAGAAAGGAATGATGAGAGAAAAATAGGGGTGTCAGAGGTGTTTGGTCTGGCGGTGCTAATGTACACCGCCATCAGGCAGGCTGACAGGACGAAGATCGTCGTTTTGTAGGCATGGAAGCATGTGAGGAGTTCCTACGATGAGTGTTATGCACAGGTAGCGATATCCTCCCAAGCCCTCTCACCTGCCTGCTCTCAACCCTGTTGAAGAACATCTGATATCTCCACGTCTTCCATTTACAAGCATTAGTCATTTGACTCACGGCAGTGGCCAGTATGGCATAGAGGGGCAGGGGGTTAATGTGCTGATCGACATGGCCAATACTGTGCAGTTCCGGCCTCGGAATGTGCCCAACAACGCTGCCTTCGAAGTAAATATTGTTACGGTGCATTATTGACAGGAGCAAGCGTGGCACTTTGCGAAAATGAAGAAGACGCCTGTGCGTTAGGCGCTTGCGCGAGAGGCAACTCAGCCATCTTGTTCGGCTGCCGATTCTTGGTGGACGCAATCCTATAAGCCTAGATCTCGCCCCGTCACAATATCATGCGCTGGCTCGTTAACAGACCTTCCTACAGAAATGGTCTCGCCAAGAAATGCCACGTGCACCTCCGAGCGATCTCCTTTTACAAATTCACTTTGTGAATATGGCAGTGATTTTTATTTTTACTTTTTTTTTCGTCCACGTCTGTTTTGCCCAGATAAGTACGGTATGCCTTTCTTCCAAGTCGTGCAAACCTTCTCGCCCAACAGCAAGTGCTTGTTTCACAATGTGTGCCGCAGGTCGGTGGTGCTTCAGGCATTGAGTGAGCCAGAACGGGACGAGTGGATCACCACGGTGATGAACGTCGCTGCTGAATGCCACCCAGGCGGCAGGTCACACTCTGTTCCCAAGGAGGCACCTGCAGCCAAGGTATGAGTCTGGGTTGTCACTGTCAAATTTATGCTGATTCCCCAATCTAAGGGATGAGTTTGTTTGTCGAAACCAGTTTATGTGCCTGCTATGGGCTGTCAGCAGTGATCACATCACAGAGAGGAATGTGGGCAGGTTTCAGAGCTTGTGCAGCTTTAGACTTAACAATCTAGCGAAATCTCGTCTAACTGGAAAAAGTTGCTTACAACATGAAACAGATGCCAACTGAAATGGACAATTTAAAGGGTCCCTGCGATGCTTCTTCTTCTTTTTAATAATAATAATAATAATAATAATAATAATAATAATAATTGTGGTTTAACGTCCCAAGACCACCACATGATTATGAGAGACGTTGTAGGGGAGGGCTCTGGAAATTTCGACCACCTTCGACTGCATTCTGTAACGCTGAATTTCATGCAGAGCCAAATACCAAGATGAATGAAAAAAAAATGATTGAAATCGGTACATGATAACGGAAGTTATTAGCCTTAAACGTGAAAACCCCAGAAGACAACGAGAAAAAAAATGTTCCCTTTTGCATTTCACTCTCCCACTGATGTCAAAGGTTGCTTCCAGTCACTGCGAGCCGCCTCTCTCTCACAGAGATTTAACAGACGACTTGCCTCATGGTGGCCATTCTGCAGCGCTTTTAGCATTCTTTTTAAATTGTCTTCACACTTCCACATTTAAAAGACAAATTTTTTTGTATCCGAGGAAGTATTAAAAGTGCTTTTAGAATTTTTAGTGCTTAATAGTGTGGCTTCTCTGGGACCGTGTGAATATTGCTCGCGATTCCCACCGGTCAAAACGCACAGCATATCTGTCGCTCCCACCTGGCGAAGCGTCACTTGCAATCACAAAAATAGCCACTGTGTGTTGTTCTGGTCCGAAAACAGTGTGGTTTTTTTGTAGAAATATAATTATATCAGCTTTGTTTTTTGCGTTGCCACTCGCACACTGATATCGCTGCATTCCACAGTTCGAGAAGAAACAATGAAAACAACACGCTTAGTTTGTGTGTCAGGGTCCCTTTAATAAGTAACCTTGAATCTCTGTTTTTTTCTTCTGTGTGGCCCAAGAAAAATGTTTGCAGGCCGAGACATTGCTTTTTAATCTTTTCTTCATCTTTATTGGCATCTATTCTTTTATAACACCTATGAGTAGTTGAGTGGCCAGTTTCAATGGCAACAGTGTGTCCTGTTAGAAAAAATCTTATGTGCCATCATGTCAAGAATAAGTACCATATTTAGTCAGATCTAGGCCCATAGTTTCTTTTCTTAAATTCCCACGCACAAAACTTTAGAGCCAGCTTAGATTCAAGGGTAAGAAATATGTGCACTTTGATGATAAAAATTTAGAAAAGTATTGCTACCGTTACTTATGAGAGTATCGAGGCAGCTAGTGGCGACACCAACAACTGCCAAGGAGTGTGTATGCCTTGTGTTCTTACCCTCAGCTGGAACCATGTCTCATTGTATGTCTGCAAGTGTAAAGTGCACAGTGCAACTTGAATTGTGGCACATGCTACTGCATAATATATTGCGCCTTTTTAGTTACAGACATCAGCCAGCCAGTCATTACGACTTCAGTGCAACTGTGGTGATGTCTTCAAACACTACAGAAGCTACTGATGAACCTGCGAATGGGGCTTATCCCCAACAGTCCTCTTGCACCTAGGATCCTCAACTATATGTTAAGCAGGGCGTGTGGCATAGAGCCAACATAGACCTTCTGCACGCTTAAACCCAAACGTGCCATTCTGCCGTTAATTTCTGCCTCGTGCCAAACGAACACTGTAGTGCGGAAGGAAGCATAGCCGTCACTACGTTCGCTCAATATAATATAAGCTGTGCCTATGTATTGCCAGAAGTGCGTAGCTTGAACACTAGAAAACATTTCTGTATAGACATTTCCGTGATACTGTTCTTGTATTTCGACTCAGTCAGACACAACAGTGGCGTGAGTAGGTGACAAGTTGAACACAAATTTCTCGTGACAACTGCTGCCACACAGAAGCAGGGGCCATGTGTAAGAGAAGCGTCACCAGTTTTTAAGAGCGAAGCTTTCGAAGCTTGAGCTAAAACATCAGGTGGGTGCAAAAAACCCTCTGCGCCATTGCTTATCGGCCGCACTCATCAGTGTAAATAGTCTGGGCAGTCACCATGCCATGCTTGCCCGCTGCACAAACTTAGTACGAGAGATGAAAGGCTTGTTCTTCTCCCAGGGCTTCTACAGCCGCCTTTGCACGTTAGTTCTGGAGCTGGAGTTTTCACCTTTTTGTGTGGTCTATCATAGGCTGCGGTTCAACTCGACTTCACCAAGGAAAAACCTAGAATCAATCCAGAAGGCCGAGTTAAGCTTTTTAGATCAACCAGCTTTGCTGTTTGGTTCACATGGCTAGTGTAAATGTCTCCCTTTTTTCCCATTCAGTAGCGATCGCATTGAAAATGCATGCACATGCACAGAGAAAGGCTGCATGAGCCATCTACTCTGCCCTCGTATGTAGTTATTCTACATGTTCCCTTTTGGTTTGTGTGTGCATTTCTGTGCATGTGTATGGTCATTTGTGTGTGCCTGTATATGTGTGTGTGTGTGTGCATATGTCTGTTTTTTTCACGACCTACATTCAAAGCAACATTTTTTTTCTTTTTTTTCTCGCTTCCTAATGCAGTGGGTCGGCTTAGAAATGGGGCCGGCTTAGACCTCAACAAATACGGTACAATATGAATAGTGCAAACTAAATGACGCATTCCATTCTTCTTGTTTGCCAGTGTGCGAGGCAGTGAAACAACTTGTCTGCAGGAGCTTTGCCTTTAAGGCTGCCGCATACCTTGCACACTCAGATACGTGACAATTGCACTACGTGATTGTAGTGCACATGCAAAGCGTCTCACTTTCTTTCAACATAGACATTTCCTTTTGGCTTGGTACTACTGCACCTGGTGACAGATGATAAACGAAACTTTTATTGTTGGCATGGAAACTAGGTACAAAGAAACTAGCTCTAAGCATGCTGTTGGTGGATCTTTTTCCTACACTTGTCAATATCTTACTGCTTTTCTATGTCATATCACTCACAATATTTGACTCACAGATTTATAACAATCTCTCTTGAAGTAAGGAGTAGGGAAGCAAACAAGTCGGAGAGGCTTGCAGCAGCTAGCGTGTTTAGGCACCACAGCACATAGGCAGCACACCTGACCAACACAGTTGACATAAAGAACTTATATGTACATTGCTGTCCACTTTTAGGAGGCTCAATGTGGTAGTGCTCTGTGGAGTGCCAGTGCAGCTGGCACAGCCGCGCATCGAATTGAGGCAGTACACACCAGTGCCCTGCTCTTGCTGTTGTACGACAGAGAAGCGAGACTGGCGCTTGGCTACTATACAATAGTACCCTCAAGTGATGTAGCAGATGACGTAAAGCATCTCCTATGTCTCCGTGTGCGCATCAGTCACTTTGCTTCTATGTGCGGCCGCACTGGCACACTGGCGCTGCACGAAGCGCACCCACACTGAGCGGTGTTCACCCTAACAGTGGATGGCACTGTATGTATAAGGACAGAAAGAGGGTGCTGTGTTGCTAGACATTCCTCAGTGTCTCTATGCATTTACCATTTTCATCTGTCGTGTTCCTACTACGCAGGCGGAGCGAACCCCGTCGCTACCCAATGCAGCAGCACCCCGTTCTATGCCTGCTGCTGCTGCTGCTCCGAGTCAAGAACGGTAAGTGTTAAAAAAAAAACAAATAAACTGCGTATTGCTTCAAGCCTATATTAGCTGGCAACTGCCAGAGCTGTTCGAAAGTGGGGTTCGTTGTTGTTTAGCCAATATATTAGTGATCTCAGTGGCCTTTATTGTAAAATGCTCTGCATGTTGCCCAGAGAAATCACTCTACGCAATCTTTAGCTACTTTTTAAACATCTATCAAGTGTTATGCTACAGCTAACGTGACAATGCCCACCCTTGCTGGAGGTCAACTCTACAAATGAAATATTTGTCAACAAAACAATCTAGCAGTGTAAATTGCCTTAGGTGCCGATACTAAGAGTAAACAAGTGCATCTAACAATCATGCGAAGGAAAGTGTAAGAGGAGCTATTGGTGTAATTGTAATGTAAATGCAAAGAGAGCAATGTGGATAAAAAGATAATTTGCTGTGGGCAGGGACCGAGCCTGCAACCTTCGAATAACGCGTTCGATGCTCTACCAACCGAGCTACCACGACCACTATTCCCCCATCCACATTACTGGGTGTATATGTAAATTAAACGTAGGAGTGTTGGTCAGCGCCACCTGTAGTCATGACAGCGAGTGATGCTTTTTCTGCCTCATATACTACCAGAAGGCACCAAGTCTGCCAGAACGAGACCCTTGCTCTGAATGCAGGAAGGAAGAGTACACTTGAAGCCTTGTTTTTTGTTAGACACAAGATTAATTACAATTACCAGACAATGATACCAAGAATAGTATAGGAAATGTTATATGATCTAATTGTAATATGAATGTGAACCTGTGACCTTTGAATAATGCTTTATCAATAAAGGAGATCATTGCCTCGGGAATAGACTGTTGCAGATATTTTAGGAATCCGTCAAGTATCACCGGAGTTTCATGAATGTGCCACCCGCTTCAAGTGCTTTTTCTCTCCTTTTGTACCAGTGAGTGTGCTGAAAGAAATTCAGAGGGTTGATGAAAAGGGGGCAATAAACTGTAATTGTTTGTCAGTGCATTTCATGACCTTAAGCACTTTCTTTTCTTCTTTATTTGGAGGTGTGGCTTACATTCAATGGGATCGCCAGTATGCGCATGGGTGCAGGTGGCCTCGATAACAATGCACCTTATGAAGCCCGAAGCATCCTGGGGCCATGGACTTGAGGTTCAAGACATTGTCATGAGGGTTTATAGCATCATTTGTTGAGTGAAGAGCAGTTGATTTCTAGCTGACTTTTAAAATTCCTTCTGAATTTCAGTATGTATGCCACACTAAAATGTTTGGCTCACTTGTGTACTCAGGAGCCTTGGCCACTGATTGTCAGCATTTTATGACCATGCTCAAAAGTTATTGCAGGATGCCTTTAAACTTCACTATTAAAAATAATGAGCGTATTTCCTGTACCCAACTATCCTGCACTAAGTTTTTCAAAAATTGGAAGAAGGCATGTGCGAATGCAGGGATCCCACTTCTGTGCCAACTGTGCCAAACTGCGCCAAAGTGTGCCAAACTAGATTTGCTGCGCCAACCTGATGCTCTGGATTTAACGCAGTTTGGCACAAATTGCGCCAAACTGCGCCAAATTGTCCATCTCAGGGGTCCGCAACCTGTGGCCCACGGGCCGCATGCGGCTCGCTGGGCAGTTTCATGCGGCTCGTGGCACGATGTCAGAAATCGTAAAATCGCTAGACACTGTCATTGCGGCAGTACCTTAAATAACTATAAATAATGTCTTAACCAGAGACAGCGGTAAAGTCTAATGAGAGAATTCGTTACCTTCGTGCAAACAGGTCTGTAACATCGATATACTAGGTGTTAAGATGACAACGACTGCGTCTCCGCTGCTACCCTTTGCGCCACAGCCACAACGTGGCCAGCATGTGACGAGAAAGGAGGATCGTTTCCATGTGCAGAGAAGCAGATGGGCGTTTGAGCACGGCCGCTGGATGACTACGCACCACACGGTGCATAGTCATCCAGCGGTTGTGGTTTGAGAGATAACCAACACTCCACGGCAGCTTTCTTTTTCCTCTCTCTCTCTCTCTTTGCGCATCGCATTGTAAGAAGGTTCTCTACATGTCAGGGATAAGAAAGGGTGAGGCGCGTCGCAGATCAACATTTTAGAGAGAGCCAAGACTTCATGGAGGCACTGTGCCATGCCCCCTACCGAGCTGCAGAAATTGGGTGCCTTTCTTCTTCTTTCCTCTTCTAACCACCAGTAGCACCACTCCGCGACAGCTTTTTTTTTTCTTCTCTCTCTGCACGCTGCGTTGAAAGGGGAGAGCCTCTGCCTGGCAGGGACGGAAAAGGGAGAAGCGTGGCACAGGCGCGTCCCAGATCGGCATGATTTGAGAGAGAGAAAACATTCCGCCCCAGCCTTTCCTTTTCTTTTTTTCCGTCTTTGTGCACAGCATTGAGGTGTCAGAGGTAACGCTGTGGGATTGGGCGCGGTGCTAAGAGCATTTTCGTAGCGCGGTATGTTCGAATTAATCGTCGCAAGTGCTTGCGCGCTCGAATTACAGGGTGTTTTCGCCCATTGTGTACATATAGCTTTGACGGGACCACAGTGTCAGTTATAATTAACCGGAAGTTCGAATTAAGCGTGTTCAAATTAATTAGATATGACATCAGTAAATTACACTTTCATAATTGCAAGATCACTATGCTTGCCATGAGAACTCTCTCGGTAAGCAAGAAAATGCACGAAAAGAAAATTCGGGTGGCTTGACATAGTTGCATTATTGCATCCATTGTTGTGACTTTATATATATGGACGTTTTTTTTTACTAGGCCCTACATAACTCTTAGGTACTAAAAACAAAGTAAACAGACTTTTGAGATGGCTCTAGACTTAACGTACTTAGTCTCAAGAAGTTACTTTGAGCAAATGTTGCTAAAGTAAAAAAATATACACATTGAAATTCGTGGTATCACGTGGAGAGATTTATGCAAGAAATTCAAAAATATGCAATTTATAACTGTATTACCGATATTTTCTCCCCAATTAATAAAACTGTGATGGTAAAAAGAACGACGTGAACGTTCTCGAGGCCTTTTTCAATCTAAATATATCCTTTGTTCTAGCTCAGTGTCTCATCATCATCATCAGCCTGTCTACGTCCACTGCAGGACAAAGGCCTCTCCCATGTTCCGCCAGTTAACCCGGTCCTGTGCTTGCTGTTGCCAATTTATACCCGCAAACTTCTTAATCTCATCTGCCCACCTAACCTTCTGTCTCCCCCTACCCCGCTTCCCTTCTCTGGGAATCCAGTTGGTGACCCTTAATGACCAGCGGTTATCCTGTCTACGTGCTACATGCCCGGCCCATGTCCATTTCCTCTTCTTTATTGCAGCTATGATATCCTTAACTCCCGTTTGTCCCCTAATCCACTCTGCTCTCTTCTTGTCTCTTAAGGTTACACCTACCATTTTTCTTTCCATTGCTCGCTGCGTCGTCCTCAATTTAAGTTGAACTCTCTTTGTGAGTCTCCAGGTTTCTGCTCCGTAGCTAAGTACCGGCAAGATACAGCTGTTGTATACCTTCCTCTTGAGGGACAGTGGCAATCTACTTGTCATAATTTGAGAGTGCCTGCCGAATGTGCTCCACCCCATTCTTATTCTTCTAGTTACTTCAATCTCGTGGTTAGGCTCTGCGGTTATTACCTGCCCTAAGTAGACATAGTCTTTTACAACTTCAAGTGCACTATTACCTATCGCAAAGCGCTGCTCCTTTCCGAGGTTGTTGTACATTACTTTCGTTTTCTGCAGATTAATTTTAAGACCCACCTTTCTGCTCTCCTTGTCTAACTCCGTAATCATGAGTTGCAATTCGTCCCCTGAGTTACTCAGCAATGCAATGTCATCGGCGAAGCGCAGGTTACTGAGGTACTCTCCATTAACTCTTATCCCTAACTGTTCCCATTCTAGGCTTCTGAAAACGTCCTGTAAGCACGCAGTGAATAGCATTGGGGAGATTGTGTCCCCCTGCCTTACACCCTTCTTTATTGGTATTCTGTTGCTTTTTTTATGAAGCACTATGGTAGCAGTTGATCCCCTGTAGATTTCTTCCAGAATGCTTATATATATTTCATCTACGCCCTGATTCCGCAGTGTCTGCATGACGGCTGATATTTCTACTGAATCAAACGCCTTCTCGTAATCTATGAAGGCTATGTATAGTGGTGGGTTATACTCTGAGCATTTCTCTATTACCTGATTGATAGTATGAATGTGGTCAATTGTTGAGTAGCCTGTTCTAAATCCTGCTTGTTCCTTTGGTTGATTGAATTCTAATAATTTCTTTACTCTGCTAGCAATTACCTTTGTAAATAGCTTGTATACTACAGAGAGCAAGCTGATCGGCCTGTAATTCTTCAAGTCCTTGTCATCTCCTTTCTTATGTATTAAGATGATGTTAGCGTTCTTCCAAGACTCTGGTACTTTTCCCGTCAGGAGACACCTCGTAAATAGAGTGGCTAGTTTTTCTAACACAATCTGTCCTCCATCTTTCAGCAGATCTGATGTTACTTGATCCTCACCAGCAGCTTTGCCTCTGTGCATGCTCTCCAAAGCTTTTCTGACTTCTTCTATCATTACCGGTGGGGTGTCGTCTGGGTTACTGCTAGTTCTTATAGTATTAAGGTCGTGGTTGTCTCGGCTACTGTACAGATCTCTGTAAAACTCCTCCGCTATTTTAACTATCCTATCCATATTGGTAGTTAATTTGCCTTCTTTGTCCCTTAGTGCATACATCCGCCTTTTGCCTATCCCAAGTTTCCTCTTCACTGTTTTGACGCTTCCTCCGTTATTCAGAGCGTGCTCAATTCTCTCCATGTTATACCTTCTTACATCGCATACTTTACGTCTATTAATCAGCTTCGAAAGCTCTGCCAGTTCTATTTTATCTGTTGTACTTGACACTTTCATGATTTGACGCTTCTTAATTAGGTTCTTCGTTTCCTGGGAAAGCTTGCCGGTGTCCTGTCTAGCTACCCTGCCTCCAACTTCCACTGCACACTCCGTGATGATACTCGTCAGATTATCATTCATTGTATCTACGCTAAGGTTGGTTTCCTCGCTAAGAGCAGAGTACCTGTTCTGCAGTGACACTCTGAATTCCTGTACTTTCCCTCTCAGCGCTAGCTCATTGATTTGCTTCTTGCGTATCAGTTTCTGTCGTTCCTTCTTCAAGTCTAGGCGGATTCGAGCCCGTACCATTCTATGGTCACTGCATCTTACCTTGCCAACCACTTCCACATCCTGCACGACTCCTGGGTGTGCAGTCATTATAAAGTCTATTTCGTTCTTATTTACGCCATTAGGGCTCCTCCATGTCCACTTGCGGTTTTCTCGTTTTCGGTAGAAGGTATTCAAAATACGCAGATTATTGCGTTCTGCGAATTCTACTAGTAGCTCTCCTCTGGCAATTCTAGTGCCGATGCCATAATCTCCTACTGCCTGGTCTCCAGCCTGCTTCTTCCCTACCTTTGCATTAAAGTCGCCCATTACTATAGTATACTGTGTTTTCACCTTACTCATTGCCGATTCCACGTCTTCATAGAAGCTTTCAACTGAAGCGTCATCATGGCTGGATGTAGGCGCGTAAGCCTGTACTACCTTCATTTTGTATCTTTTATTCAGTTTAATTACAATGCCTACCACCCGTTCATTAATGCTATAGTAATCCTCTATGTTGCCAGCTATGTTTCTGTGAATTAGGAACCCTACTCCCAGTTCTCTTCTGTCTGCCAAGCCCCGATAGCAAATGACGTGCCCATTCTGTAGCACAGTATAGGCCTCATCTGTCCTCCTAACCTCACTCAGCCCTATTATATCCCATTTAATACCTTCTAGCTCCTCGAATAATACAGCTAGACTTCCCTCACTAGATAACGTTCTAACGTTAAACGTTGCTAAGTTCAAGTTCCAATGGTGGCCTGTCCGTATCCAGAGATTCCTAGCACCCTCTGCTGCTTTGCAGGTCTGACCGCCGCCGTGGTCAGTTGCTCCGCAGCTGGTGGGGACTGAGGGCCGTGAGTTAATTGACGAATGCCTACGGGAGGGGGTGGCCAGATACTGCACCAGGGTGGCCAATCCTTCTCTGGCGAGATCATCGGTGCGTACCGGCTTTAAGCCGGTACGATCAGACAGTAGTGGGAATGCTCCATGCATGTCTTCCTTATTGTTGTTCAGCAGCGTTGGCGGCCACCCACCACGGAGCCCAACGAGGGGACGCTACAAGGTTACAAATGCTGAAACCTGCAGACTCCAGCCGTACAACGCCACTATAACCCAATGCGCCTAGACCAAGGGCTCAGTGTCTATTTAATATTAAAGTGTTTGAGGTACTTTCTTCTCCGAAGTGCTCCTTTATGAATATATACCTATGCCAAAGGGCTCCTAGTAGTAAGATTACCTGCTCTAAAACTTAAATTTTACTGCTGTAAAATGCTTCTGATAGCAAGATTACCTGTTCCGAAATGCTCCAAAACTAAAATTTTACTGCTCCAAAAGTGCTCCGAAACTAATATTTCACTGCTCCAAAGTGCTCCAAAACTAAAATTTGACTGCTCCAAAAACTGCTCCGAAAATTGCTCCAAATCGGCAGTTCCCAGTGGGATAACTTCAAATGTCATTTTTCGTTTAAAGCGAAGGGGAAGAAACATTAAACAGTAGCAATATTTAAATGTGATGGAGGACTGGCACAAAATGTTCAGGGCGAGAGAATGAGATAGATTTATGTGGAGACATACACAATATCTAGGAAATATCGAGGGCAAATATGGCGTAAAACATATTTAATATCAATTTTAGAGTGCATGCCACGCAACTGAGTGAAATGTGGAGCACCTAGGAACACTGACATCAATGCGGTGTCTGCATAAACGAACCCATGTCGTGAATTTGTGTTGGCTGGTCAGTGTAGCTCTTGGTCACGCATGTTGTTTACGTCACAGCTTTCAATGGTCACATTGCCAGCTGTGTTTACCTAACCATTGAAACTGCTCCTGCCTGGCTGAGTGCTCCTTGAAACCGAAACCGTGGCTGGGCACTCTAAAAATGTCTATAAAAAAAATAACCGTCACATACTTGTTCAAAGGAGGTTTCTAGCGATCATAAGTGGGTCATATGCTACCTATTGCAAAAAAAAAAAGTGGGATATTTTCGGTCGGTGCTTTTTCAAGTAAGATGCTAGTGATAACAGGTGAAATACATTACTCTTTAAAATTTATTACACCCAGCATATAAGCCATAGTAACAAAAACTTTAAATAGAATTGTTCGATGTGAGCGTAATATGTTCGTTTAACCTTGACGTGAGGCTTCAAGACTTAGAATTTCTTTTGGGTATGTGTTTTCTTGGCATAGCACTTCTCAACTGCAGGTAAACAAACTTTACAGAGGGAATTTACTCAGTGTAATATAGGATCATTTGTTCATTTAGAATAGTTCAAATACTGTAATATTCGTTCGGATATTCAAAGCACTCGAATATTCTCACGTGCCTAAACATAACATATTTTTCCAGCTATGTCATATCCTGCTAATCTTCGAATTCACTTAAAAATTGTTTAGTTATTTAGTACTAATTGGCATCCACTTGGAGCCAAAAAGTAATATTTGAACAAGCCTATCATATTGTTGTCATTGCAGAAAAATGCCACGGCCGAGGCCGGCCACGAAAGAGGACCTCAAAGAGCTGGCCAACACTCCCATCCAGTTTGACATGTTCTCCCCATCAGAGGACAAAGGTTCATCTGGGCACTCTCCAAAAGATGGACCAGCTGTGTGCGTATAGCCAGCAAAAAAAAAAAAAAGCATTTCTCCTGCTGCTTGAAACAATTTGTTTGATGTCGGTCATTTGGGGCAGGAACACTGCTTCTGTGAAGAGTTGTCCCTTGAGGAAAAATGAAATTCATGTGCGATGATAGTTAGGCAGCTGTGGTGCGGCTGTAATAACCTTAAAGTCACAGTTATCAAATCGGGGTTGCAGTGCTTGTTTCTTTACAGCAAAAGCTGTTATGAGATCACAACAAGGGCCTGCTCTGGCCAAAAGAACTCATTGGGCAAGTTAATGATTCATGATTACTTGAAATACGAATGTGTAACGTAGACAATATGAGTGTCACGCTCGTATTCCAAGCAACTGATTCTGGAATCGTAGTTGTATACCACAGCCAGTGTCTGTAACCACTATTGCGCGAGATTTTAAAAATCACTGTATATCTACGAACATAATAATGATGAGTTGGGCGAAGCATCCGTTTGTTCGTTTGTTCAACCATGGGTCGATGTGTCCGTCCGTGTACTGTTCATCTGTCTGTCTGTCTGTATGTTCATCAGTCTAGTGAACACTCCAAGTACCACCATCTGGCATCTTTTTATCATATATTGATTATATACAAGTACAGTCATCTAGCGGACATTCCAAAAACTAAAGAGGTAGCTACCTACTATATACATCGAGGACACATGACCCGCGGCTTAAGAAAGTTCACACCTTAAAGTCTATCCCCTGTGGCACTTACTCGCTCTTTCCGGTATGTGCCGCTAGAAGTTACAAAGGATAACGGGAGACAAACGGGTGACGTCATAAGGAACTTCGCCCCTCAAACAGCTAAATAAATAAAAAAGTATTGAGGACAGAATGGGAATCACACCTTTGCCTTCTGTGTGGCAGCTCAGTATTCTACCACCGAGCTATGCCGGTGTTTGAAACTTTGTTGCAAACTTACCCTGTGCAGGCTTCGTGTCGGGTAAGCAATCATGTTAACATGCGTAATAAAGACTTCTAAGACAGTTAAGTAACAGCCAGGTGTCACCACCGTTGCCAACTAATTTTAGGGGCGAAGCTCCTTATAGCGTGGCTTGGGCGTCCCTCGTATGTAACCACCAGTGGCACATACCCGAAATAGGTATAACACTTGACCTCCAAGGTGGTGCCAGTGAGAGATTTCTTCTGTGCGTTGTTTAACAATAAATAATAGTGCTCAATGTACATGCCAATGGCTGCTAATGGGGAATGAGAGACATGAGCATTCGACTTTTAGTCAACGCGCACGCTGCGATCCCCATTAGCAGCCATTGGCATGTACATTGAGCACTATCGGACAAGAAAGGGATGCTACATTATACTCGCTGGGTGTAACCTCCTTAGCTTTAGAAAGGTTTAGCGAGCATTGAGCCGCAGTGCCATGAATACAATGAACTTGTATATACCATGAATGAACTCAAGGTGGTTAAAAATGAGAAGTAGATACGAAGCGCAAGCCGTAAGAAAGTAAAAGCCGAATTCTCCTGTCTCTCATTTCTCATTAGCAGCCATTGGCATGTAAATTGAGCCCTATCTGACAGGGAAAGGTTGCTACGTTATACTCGCTGGGCGTAACCTCCTTGGTTTTCGAAAGGTTTAGCGAGCGTTTGGTCACAGTGCCATGAATACAGTGAACTAGAATATACCATGAACTCGAGATGGTTAAAGGTGGGAAGTGGACCCAAAGCGCAGGCCGTAAGAAAGTGTGCGTGTGCCACCTCTCGTTTAGTCCTTGGAATGTCCGCTGGATGGCGGTGCTTCTATATGGGGAATATATGATAAAAAGATGCGAGATGGTGGGACTTGGAGTGTTGAATAGATGAACGAACGGACACACAAACAGATGCATGGATGGACGCATGAACGGACGCAGGGGCGGATGCATGAAAGAATGCAGGGACGGGCGCACAAACAGACGCATGGACGGTCACACAGACGGACGCATGGACGGACGAATGCTTCGCCCCACTCTCCATCATTCACTCCGTGGATATGCTGCCATTTTTTTTTTTGGAAAATACCCTACTCCAAGGTCAATATGACCCCACTTTACCCTACACAACTTTTTTTTATTCTACATTTTACTCTACAGCTAGAAATAGCACTGTGTAACAATGATAATGTACAGATAACGTACACTACTAGCTCAACGACGTTCCTCCTATTACCGGGATCGGTCCTCCTATTACCGTGCAACCATTACATCTGACGACGCCATCATAGTTAGTGGGTACCATGATTTTCCCAAGAATAACGAATAAGGGCATGGTAGATGCTTCCTCATTACACGAAAATTATTATGGTTTATGGTGTAGCGGGTACTGTGCAAGTGTGCTTGTAGTAGCCTTAAGGGGAGATGCGAGTCGAAAAACGCGTTTTTTTTTTTTCAAAATTATCGATTATTCATTTTCGCCTGTTTTGATAAGATTAGTACCTCTACTGCTAAAAAAAAAATAATACAGGTCTAGATTTACTTGGCAATGCTTTAAAATTGCATCTAAAGAGCACAAGGTGCCTGTTAAAAGGTCCAAAGTGTGCAGTCTTCGAGCACCTTGCCGCCGATAATGCGCCGCCGCTCGCCATTGTTGATTGCATGAGTCGAAGAGTCGAGCCTCACTCTTCAAATAACAACAGTTTCTCTCGCTGATGCCGCGCAAGAAATTATAAAAAAAAGCACTCTTCTGAGCGTTTTTCAAGCGCCGCGACTGGCTTATCACATGTTAAGATTTGAGGACCGCCATTGGCCACTGCACCCCTGTATGTGCTGTGAAACCTATTTGCGGGGTCCATGTCTTGTCAAGCATCGCAGCTGAACAATGCTTTTCTCATTTAATTATCTTCGTGGTGAATGAAAAAAGGCATTGCTCGCAAGTGAAAGCCTTTGTGCGGCGCGCTCTGTAGGAATAGGCTACGAGCACCTGGTCCGATTTGCGGCAGTTGTTGGTTTGCAAAATCCAATGCATCGAAAGTCATTCACACCCGTCAGCCGGAAAGTTTGTGATGCGGCAATGGATGACGTCTGCGCCAATCTTGAAAGGTCGAAAGAGCTCGCTGTGAGAGAACTTAGCAGGAACGACACTGCCATTATGTACGATGGTATGTGGAACAAACATGGCTGCAAAATGGCATGACACTGGACTTAGTTTGGATTTCGCAGTCCTGTTGAACTTCTTCCTGGCTTGCGATTGACTCAAGGCTCTGCGAGATGAAGCAGAAGTTTGGCAAGCGTTTCATGGCCCTGTCTGTGAGCGAAATGTCTGTGAGGAGTCTTCTCGAAAAAGCTGAGAGGGACACACTCATGGTGCTGGCGTATTTTAGTCGCAGTGGCCACAACAAGAAGGGTTGTTCTTTTTGTGTGCAAAATTAATCTGATTTAATGATATCTTTCATGAATAAAAACTCAATTTTAACTTTAAAACTCGTTTTTCTCAAAACACAAATTTTGCCGTTTTTTCCAATGTGCACCTCCTTTTTCGGGCACTTCTAGTGCTCGGATCTGCATGAAAGTTTGCCCAAATTTTTCCAAAGTATGACAAATGCAATTATCTAGTATAAATTTAATATTTTAATGTATAATAAAAAATTGTATGTATACCTTTACTAGGGTAGGTGAAATATGGACTTTTTACGTCTATTATTTTTCAAGCGTATTACATATTGTGTATGTGCTTCTTAATTAGTTATTTGCACTCTACACTTCTTTTGAAGCCTTATGAACTATGATTTGTCGAAACTTACAGAAGTTTAGGGATGAAAAGAGGGGGGCAAAAGGGTTAAGGTTTTCACTTTGTCATGTTGCACAGCTAAAAGTGTGTAAGTTGCAAGAAAACTAATTATATATTTGAAATCAGCATAAAAAGTTCCATAAACAGCTTCAAGTTTCATTGCTCTAGGGTGAATATTAAAAAAAATAGTGTCTTCGAGTAGCATTTTTCCTTAAGAGTGTTTAAAAAGGGCTCAAGAGAGACGACCCTTCCAGCTTTTGTTTTGACTGCGCTGCAAGTCTCGCGTAAGCGGGGCGTTATTATTTATCTAGATGGCTCAGAATACAAAGGCACTAATGCAGTTAATTTGGGTGTGCATAAAAGAATGTTGGCGGTGACTTATATACCATATTCACTCACATAATTCTCACACTTTTTTTTCACAGAAAACCGATGAAAAGTTGGGGAGTGTGAGAATTACGTGAGAAAAATTTTTCACGAAAGAGTACAAAGCGAGAAGAAACGAAAATGAAAAAAAAAAAACGAAGCGGCGGCAAATCGGGATTCTGATGCTAGCAACAAACTAGCGTTCATTGCATTCGTTGAAGCATTCATTGAAGCTGTAAAAGCTGAAAAGCATTTATTGAAGCTGTAAAAGATCGTTTCTCATCCTGATCGGTCTAATGTTATGAATTATTCTTGTACTCCACCCCTTAGCTGATGCCCCTACGTGGGGACTTTAAGAAAATAAAGTGAAAGTGAAAACTAACTACAAAGTTTGCAAAGTACTAATCAAGACTTACCTGAACATTAACACCACAGGTTCAACACAAGACAAGATTTATTTGAGACGAAAAAGCTGCAAGCAAAAACTAGACTTTTGAAATACCGTACGCAAAACTTGGCGGGCATAGTGGTAGCGTTGGTCACTCAACAGGAGCCCACAGAAGGTTAGCGAAAGAAGTCAACCTTGGGCTGATGACTATCTAACATGGAATTGTCCACGTTACCCTCGGACGAAATAAAGTTTTATCATACTTCCTAGTGCACATGCAAGGCCCAGCACATCTTGGTGGCTTTGAACTGCCCGTGCTGCCGTCGCCAGTAGGGAGCACAAAGCTCGTCGACTTCAAAGTGCCTACTGCTGGCCCTGTTTTCTGTGTAGCTTCCATATCGCCTCATAGTGTAACCATGGAACAGACACAACACGTCGCAACGCACGCTTGCCACTTTGGCTTGGCTTGGATTAGGGCTTTGTGCGTTGAAAGTGCGCATAGTGCTGAATAGATGGCTCCCTGCTGACGTGCGTTATCATCAGTAGTTGGAAGGTGCAGACAACATTACAGCTGCCATTTTCAGGGATCGTTATTTTTGTTGGACGAAGTAGGGGGTGCGTAAATTATGTGAGTGCAAGGATTACGCGAGTAGATATGGTACTAAGGCATGTTGCAGCAAAAGCTGGTGCTGTGCTTTAAGAGCAAAGCAAGCAAGTGCACCAGCTAAGCCAAGATTAGTTAAAAACATTCCACCAATGTGGCCCTCACAGCCCACATGGGGCTTTGGGATTGAAAACATCATAACTTATCAAGCTAGTTATACTTGCAGTCATTTCATCTTAGTGCAATTGCATTGCTGACACACTCCCAAGCTCGTTCTTTCTTGCCCCTTCTGTTTTTGTGGTGCAGACGCATCAACCCTTTTGACCAGTGCGGTTCCTCTATCACAATGGAGTCTGCCAAGGATGCGTCGTGCTCCTTCTGGGAGGCCTTCACCGTGCGATTCCTCGGCTCCATGCAAGTGCCCTGTGACAGAGGTGAGTGGGCTGGGACACCCTCTCTATGGCTGCCAAAAACACTGCTGTGCTCCACGGCCTCAGCTGTGTCTATGTGATCAGCGCACAAGAGCTTCTGCACACGGACTCGTTGGGTACACGCTAAAAAAAAGGTGCTGTTACCATACAGACATGTGTTATCATATCTATGTCAAGATTTTATGTGCTGCAATGATTAATACATGTGAGATCAACTAGCAGACAAGATCGTACTGAGCTATGTGTTATGAAAGCTAGGAATGCTTACTGGGCCGCAGTATTGTCCACCTACAGTGGAAGGAAAATAGCCCACTGTCTAGGTTGGTGGTCTCGGAACTATGACTTGAAGAACTGTGGCCGAGTTCAGGTGCCCTGCATTTCTCACAGTGGGTGCATTGCTCTCTTAGAGAGCTGCAAGAGGTTCACTTCCCACACTCTTCCTTCTCGTTGTATGTCTGGTATCTCAGACTTACTTTCTCCATACAGGCATGGCACATTTGCAGATAATTCTGTAACTACAATGGCATACATAGCCAAGTACCACTAGCCTCTTCATGGTACAGGCTACTGATGAGAACGCGAGCTCACCTCTTAGCTATCTTAGCTATGGCAGCCTCATTTAGACGGGGGTGGAGGTGCAAAACCGGCTTTACACTTTTAGTTAGGGGCAGCGAATGTTCATGGTTGATCAAAACTGATCTGGAACTCCCCACAACAGCTTGACTCGTAATCACATTGCGTTTACGGCACATAAACATGCGAGATCTTTTTATCCATCCGGGCTACTTGTAGTGAGCCAGACACTTACCTCGTTTTTCGTGTGATTTTTCTGTTTGTTAGTTTAGTATGAGCCATTTAATTTTGGAAGAAAGCAAAGAATCGTAAGATATGTCTTGCTGTGCAGTCCAGCACCATTTCTTTTAACTGCGTCCAACTTTGCTTGACGCGGCAGCTGATGTATTAGGATGGTGCCGACTTGTCGCAGGAGACCAGCTGGTCTGCGAGACCATGCGCCTGATCCTGGCTGCCCGCATGGCACACAATGTCTTCAAGATGGCCGAGTCACACATGGTGGTCAGCCAGAAGGAACTCAGGTCAGTCACCACCATTGGTCACAAAACAGCACGACCAGGTTTCGTCAAGGCTAGTCGATCAGCTTGCGTGAGTTATGGCTGTAGATGTGCATTGCCTATGATGCAAAACGGACGTGTGGCCGCACTGATGAAAAAAAAAGGGGGGGGGGGGGGGCTCAAGAAAGTGTACGGGGGAACAGCAGCTGTTGCAACGCAGGCGGCAGGGTATTTTGCACATGATGCAAAAAATGGGATTAAACCCCACTGGAGGAAACTTGTCTGGTAGAATTTTGTCATCTTTAAATGCTGTACTTTGGTTACATCATAAGAATCACACTGTACACTTTTTCAGCGTCATCTCTTGTTGAATTTATGTGTCTGAAAAGAAAAAGCCTCTCTGTGTATTTCTGTTTATTCATTCACATTGTTCACAGGAATATAGAAACAGTGCACACCGTTCAGTTTTTCCTAGCTGTGTTTAAATTCTATTCGTCTAAACTAAAGCTTTTGTTTATTACTGTAACAATTAATTTCAGTTTAAAAAAGCCCCGCCGCGGTGGTCTAGTGGCTAAGGTACTCGGCTGCTGACCCGCAGGTCGCGGGTTCAAATCCCGGCTGCGGCGGCTGCATTTTCTATGGAGGCGGAAATGACGTAGGCCCGTGTGCTCAGATTTGGGTGCACGTTAAAGAACCCCAGGTGGTCAAAATTTCCGGAGCCCTCCACTACGGCGTCTCTCATAATCATATGGTGGTTTTGGGATGTTAAACCCCACAAATCAATCAATTCAGTTTAAAACATTTTTCCCTCACTCACCGGGCTTGAAAGCCTTCCCCTATATGTTCCTAGTAGTGAAAAGAGTGTGACAGGGTTTGTCACGAATAAAATGTTCTATGTAGTGAAAATGTGGTACACTTAAATGGCTTAAAAATCTATTGGGATCTACGTGGAAGTCGGTTGCTTCTCAGCCTTCACTGCACCAATTTCGCTGCAGCATGTATATTTTGTCTAGAAAAGCATCAGGAAGAAAGAGCCTACATATCTATGATTAGGCATCTTCTCTGGGAGAGATTAAAAAAAATGAAGAGTTATCACCCTCTCTGATTAATGGTTCATCCGTGGGGGCATAGTAACAAAATAATTGAGAGTTATCGTGTGTTGTGTGTTCTTACGAGGTATTTTTTTTTTGTATGTTGCACTGTGCAGGATTTTGGACCCTTCACATCAGGCTGTGCGTGCCTGCTTCCCATTGGCTGACGTGTCCTTTTGGACAGTTCACAAGGAGAACAACCGGCGAGTGCCTTGTGTCATTCAAGAAAGGTTACATATTACGATCGCGCCTGATTGCATCATACCAGGTTAACTCAATGAAAGAAAGAAGTTTTAAGGGCTCGTATATTTTTTTTGTTAGGCGCAACAATTATCAAAAATAGCAGACAAGAAAGTAAAGGAAAGTATAGGGAAGGTTGTATGTAGTAATTTATGAGGAAATATGAATAAAATGAAGTGTACGAAAAGATAACGCATCCAATGCTTATTAACTGAGCAATAGCGGCTCTCATCACCCATTTGCTTTACGGGATGTAAAAGTGCATTTAAAGTGGGAGTGTTAGTCAGCATCGCTAGTAGCCATGACGGCGAGTGCGGAACTCTCTTTTTCTGCCTGCTGGTGTCATGTAGCACATGATCTTTTTACAAGCTGGCAGCTGGTTAAATCAAGTTATTTCTGTTGTGAGACGGCTACTGATTTGCATGAAGCTATTGAGAAAGCTATGCTTGTCCAAATAGTAAATTTTAGGTTCAAAGCTAATTTAGCGAATAGTGTTTGCTTTAAATAATATTCAATTCAATTTGAATAGTATATATCACATATTGAAAAAAAATAAGCATACCGTATTTACTCGATTCTGCCGCGCCCTCGATTGTAACGCGCACCTGGTTTCCACGACGAAAAAAAAAAGTAAGACATCGATTGCAACGCGCACCCATTTTCTCGTTGGCCCGAACGATCTCACCACTCGGGAAAACGACCTCTTTCGGGAGCGCCTTCCGTTTAAATATGAGGTGGGGGGAAGCTTGTAGCTATCTGACGTGCAACGGAGCATTGCCGTCACTCTAGTTTTACCGTGGCCCGATGTCAGCACGCGAACTTGCTTCGCCCCCTTCTTCTTGCCAGTTGTGGTGCCGGGCATGTTGAAGTAAAGAGGCATCTGATTGGCATTCCCGATTTGCCCAAGCAGGTAGCCGTTGTTGTGCCGCAAGTTTAGGACGAACATCTGAAAACTGTGAAGCTTTTCTTCGTACTCCTCCGGCAAGCTTTTGGCATATGCCCATTCGCCTTCCGAGGGAAAAGCCTTTCCTCTTCATAAAGTTTGTTAGCTAGCACCTTCTCGCTTTAAACTGGCTCGGCATTAGCCCTTTTTCTAAGGCTAACTGCATAGCCTACACTTGGAGCAGCTCTGTCGTCACGGGCCGCTGTGCCGCTCACTGCTAAATCTCATACTCGCCGAGCAGCTCTTCAATTTGTGGAAACAGACTCTGCTGTGGTCCACTGAAGCCTTTGTGTGAATCTTTGCTGTTGAGAATATTCTGCTTTTGTTTCCGCCAGTCCCGCACGCACATTTCGGGAACTCCGAACGACCGCGATGCGGCCCGATATCCGTCCGTTTCGGCACACGCGATGACTTTTTTTTTTAAAGCGGCATCGTGGTGCACTCGTTGAGTTTTTGGAGTCGGCCCTTCTATGTCGTCGATGCTGATGCACTACCACATGACGAACTCCTCAGCACACGTACGAAGTGCCGCACATGGGAAACACATAGGCAGAAATGGCCGACGCGCCATGCCGACGCACGTAGGGGGCGGCCATTTTGGAAATGCCGATGGCAATAGAATGACCGTATTCATTTTTTTTTTCATACTCGATTCTAATGCGCATGCGATTTATGAACTCGCTTAACCGTAAAAAAGGTGCGCGTTGGATTTGAGTAATTACGCTATTTTTTGTGGCCCAGCTAACCTCCACAATATGTTTCCTTAATTGAAACAAGGTATGTGCAAATGTCATTCTTTTTAGTTCAAAGAAACCGAATGCAACTTTGAATAGTAGGATGATTTGGCTTTCAGTAGAATACAAGTGATGACCTGTGAAATATGTTACATTTTAAAATTTTTTATCTTTGGAGCATATAAGCTAGTATAACAAGCTTTTAAACTTAAAAAATGATCAATAAATGTGAGGGTAATGGTATGTTCGTTTATTCTCGAAGTGATGCTTCATGGCAGTGCGGATTTTCTCTGTGTAGGTGTATTCGTGGTGTAGCACTTGAATATTGCAGCGAAACCTTTAACCACTTTTACATGTAACCACCTTTACATGTAAACACCTTTGCATGTAACCACCTTTACAGGGTGTTTACATGCGCCCCGCCGCGGTGGTCTAGCGGCTAAGGTACTCGGCTGCTGACCCGCAGGGTGCGGGTTCGAATCCCGGCTGCGGCGGCTGCATTTCCGATGGAGGCGGAAATGTTGTAGGCCCGTGTGCTCAGATTTTGGTGCACGTTAAAGAACCCCAGGTGGTCTAAATTTTCGGAGCCCTCCACTACAGCGTTTCTCATAATCATATAGTGGTTTTGGGACGTTAAACCCCACATATCAATCAATCAATCAATCAGGGTGTTTACATGCGAACTAACGTACACTTAATCATTAGAAATTTTCCGTAATTTAAATTTGTTTCGAGGCGAATTCAAGTACATACTGTACTGTCGGTTTGAGTATTTGAATTGCCTGCATATTTGCACAAGCCTATTGACATTACAACATTAGCCTGATGCTGAGATTTCCTTTGTTTGTTCTGCCCGTCAGTCATAAAAGTCAGTCACAAAACGGGGACTGGAATCATTTACACTTCATGGATTTGTGCAGGTTGTTGGGCTTCATCACAATTAACCCTGGCGAAGGCCCGCCCACATACAGGTGCCACGTCTTTGAAGTGAACACAAGTGCTGAAGAGGTGAGTGCTAGTGTAAACTACACTTTGCAGTAAGCAGCATGGAAAGTTGGGCTAGCTGGTAAGAGTTCGTTTTGGTCAAACTGCTTGGTGGGACGAGACACGGAGAGGGAAGCGATACAAACACGACAAATAAAACCAGCTTTTAGTCTGCGCTTGTTTTTCTCGCTTCTTTTTTTGTGTCTTGCTCCTCCGCATAGTTTGACCAAAATGAACTCTTTGTAGTGTTCAGTGGTTTCCATCATTGCTGTGTCAGTCTCACATTTTGCTCAGTCTTTGTGTGCCTAGAAATTTATTCCAGGGGGTTGTGGCTTGCTGTAAATGGCTTTCGACATTAGAAAATTGTCATTGTCTAGCAATACCGCTTGACTCTGGCACCTCCTTCTTTATACTCAAACTACAGTCCTTGATACAACGAATCACAAGGAACCGCTAAAATATATATTTATTTCTTTTATTTTATTCATTTACTGGGCTTCAAAATGAAGCCATAAGCAGGAGTGGTTAGTGTATAAATATAGCACACTGAGCATTTTCACAGTATATTCGCACAGAAAATGCCGCAAACACAGTTTTGAACGCAGTGAAATAAGAAATATATACAGTGCATGGCATGAAATTGCTCACAGCATAATACCTACATAAATGCATACTAACATCACATGTGTACTAACAACGCATGAAAGCAAGCAAAGAAGAATTGTGACATCACAAAACAAAGAATAAAAATATGGCAGGTATACATGCCATAAGTTCTATAGCTCTGCTAAGAATGATGCCACTGTCACTGCCTCCACAACCCCACCAGGGAAGTGACTCCACTCACATACAGTTCGTGGAAAAAAAGAGCCCATGTACGAGTTGTTTCTCCAAGAAAATTCCTGTAATTTTTTTTAATGATCGGCCTGCGTGGGTCGTCACATGACTTTTTCAATATATGCACTTGAATCAATGCCAAGCTTATCGTGATAGAGCAGGTACATATATTTTAATCTTTTGTGATATCGCTGCAGATGTAAGGCTTCCAAGTTGGTTGTCTGAAGCAAATCACTGACTGACTTAAAGTGATTGTACGAGCGAAAAATAAATCGAGCAAATTTGATTTGTATATTTTCTAGTGTATTAATATTTTTCTTTGTGCATGGGTCCCAGACCACGCAGGCATATTCCAAAAGGAGACGAATGTAGATTATTTTGAAAAGGTATTGTAGTGCAAGTACTTAAAGTTTGTGTAAAAGTTGTAAACACAAACATGCGAGTCACCTACCTGTGCTGTGTATACATATGCGACCTTGCTATGCTCAATAAGCATGGAAAACAAACACAAAATAATACGATTTATCGCATTAGTGATCTATCTTGATGTGCGCAACTCGACTGCTGAAAGACGAACTCTCAAGCATGCGAATCCTTCTTACACACTGCGAAGCATCAGGGTAAATTCTTCGCGCTGGTTCACGCGCTGTTTCAACACTGTTTTCTCTCTCGTCTTTATTTTCTTATCATGACAAATGGTATGTGTGGTATCGGGGTTTCAGTTCCGGTGAACCAGTTGGCTAGCCCCTAGGGGTTGTACATATCTATATATTAGCATGCTTATGTACATACATAAAAGGAGTGCCTGCTTGGCTACCGGCTGCTGCGTACTTCTTGTCGGCCGGCGCTCCAGCGCCGTGCCCTGTGTTCTTCGTGCGGCGGACGCGCCTCACAATACTACACTTTGGCGATGACGTCCTTAAATCCACGTGCATCAGGCGTCAAGGTGCGCTTCCAGCCTTCTTCCTTGTGCTGTCGACTCAACACCCGTGTAAGCTACCCCACCGATGCGGTATCTCCTGAAAATTACCTGCTTGTGACACACTGAGACCATACTTGCATTGCTCTGCGTCTATCCTGCCAAATAGTGAGCCATTCTTCGTTCTACTTTCTTCTGCTGTGCGGCTCACATTCATGATGCTACCTAAGGATATTTCGACAGATTGACAGGACTGCAGACTTACGCGTGGGGCGGCTCTAGATTTATTTCCACATCTGATCTGTCTCGGCAGCAGCATGTTATCGCAATTCCACCACCTCTGTTCCTGGAATGCCCTGGTGTGCCTCTGACTTAGAAGACTTGGCGTCTGTGGAAGACTTGGCGCCGCGTCGTGCAAGCGTACGTTGACGCGGCGGCCCCGTACGTTACGCCAGACGCGAAGAAGACGTCGCTGCTCAACGCGCTTGGAGTGGATGGATTACAAGCCTACTACAGGACAGCTGACGAGTAGACGCTGCTTAACGGCGTCCAGGCTTCAGGAGATGGCGCAACATGCGGCACGCAATAGCAGACCTTGGCTGTTTTGGACGCATACTTCGCGCCGCCTGAAGACGCTTTCTGCATACGGGCTTGATTCCGGCGAAGAGGTCAAGAAGCGGACGAGACTCCCGTCCAATTCATTCTAGCGCTGCAGCGGTTGGCGAACAACTGCAATTTCAGCACCACAGCAGAGAAAACGGTACAGGACGAGATTTTGCACGGCCTGCGTGACTCCGACCTGCTTAGCTCATTCGTTCATCGTTCAGATGGGGGACGCTTTCCCAGTCCAGGCAGGGTTAAGACATGCCAGGGAAAGGAGCGTGTCACCTGCGCATTGCAGCAGCTGGCTGCTGTGCAGGCCCACTGGATTACGCAATGCGAGCATCAATGCTGCAGCGTTCCTCCTCCTCGACCCATGCTGCTACAACGTTATGCTACCAACCCTGCTGTGCCATCGGCCCCCTGAGGTCTGCGGAAATTTCGCAAATTCTACCAGGCCATACTTCATCTTCACATGTAGGGACGATCCCTGCTCGCACTGAGAGCGTGCTCGCTTGTGCTGCATCTGTCAACGTCCGAGCTGGCCGTGCCCCTGAGGCGCCTGCTCCTGCCTTGTGTCCTGCAGTTGAGCATACCCTGGCTACACACGTTTCGACTGAGAGTGCTGGTGTGAGGATGGCTGTTTCGGTCGGGTCTGCTGATACTGACCATACTTTACCTGCATCAGCTGTCCATCCTTCCATTGTGCCGGCTGCTCCCGTCTTGCCCGCTGCTGCTTCCTTCGGCTGGTGGTGGTATTCGGGTGCTGTTTCAGTTTTCGGTCCGCCGGAGATGCATTCACTGAGCGAGCCGGCCGTAATTCCGGAGGCGGTCACTTTTCTGCCTACGGTGGAGGTGCTTCCGCCGGTCATGTCTGTGCCGGCCGTGCCCGTTTTGGTTCTCTGCAAGGTGCCTGCATCGGTGGCGCCAAGCCATGCCCTATCGGAGCTTCATGGCATACTTGTTCGTACCCCTACTGTGCCAGAAGTACACTGGAAGGACAGCACATGGGCCGATTCTTACGTACTACCGGACTGCTTTGGTCGGCGACAATGCCTGTCGTGGAAATGGCATCACTACAGGCGTTGACGCCGTAGACTCAAACACGACAATGACTATGCAGACATTCTCTCTCAGAGAAGGGGATTACGTGGTGGCGATTTGGCAATGTGCCTTGCTGTTGTATTGTTGGTCTTCATGTTGTACATGTTTTAATTCTTCATAATTCGTTATGCTACGTCCACTGCATTACATTATGCACTGCGTTACGTGTACGATTGTCAGGGTGCTTCTTGTCTTAGTGTGCATGCTGTACATTTTCATTCCATGTTTGTTTTGCATCCTGTTAAGTGGTACGACCTCGTATGCTCTTCACTTCAAGGGTGGGATTTTGTGGTATCGGGGTTTCGGTTCTGGTTTTGGTGTTCCTCAAGGGTCCATTCTTGGCCCGCTTTTATTTTTAATTTACATGAATGACCTTCCCCTTTCAGTTACTAACTCTCTGCCTTTTCTTTATGCCGATGACACTACAATACTAGCCACTGGTAAATCAATTGACTCTTTAACGCTAAAATTACAAAAAGATCTAATAACATCTTAAGCTGGTGTCTCACGAATTCCCTCAGTATTAACCCTAAGAAAACTAAGTTCATGATATTCCACTCAGCTAACAAAGTTCTCCCCTCCCAAATTTCTATTAAACTAAATGGCTCACTCATTAACCCTAACAATGAATGCTCTTTCTTAGGAATCGTTCTTGACAGCAACCTAAAATACTCTAATCATGTTATTCATTTGCGCAAAAAACTAGCATTAGATGTCAGGATTCTAATCAGAACACGTTACTACTTTAACATTTCAACTCTAATCAAGTTATATTATGCTTTTATTCACAGCCATATTAATTATTGCATCACCACTTGGGGAAATACATACCTCACCCACTTATCTCTCATTCAGCACATTCAAAACCAAGCCATCAGACTAATGACTTTCAGTTCATATCGTTCTAGTGCATCATCATTACTTCGTAACTTCGAAATACTTTCTACTGTTAGTTTATTTAAATATCACCTCATTATTATGCTGTTCAAGTCATTGCACCATCTTGTCCCATCAAGCGTCTTTTATCCTAATGCTTTGTCTAACTTAAACCGTACTAGATTCGCTTCAAATGGAAATTTTCTACTACTTACTATCCGCACTAATTTTGGTCGCCACACTGCATATTTCTCAGCATTATCATTATGGAATTCATTGCCATCTCACATCAAGCAATGCTCGACTATTGGCACACTTAAAAAACAATTGTATTCGTACTTGATAAACTACTAGATGTTTTTATCTTGTTATATTGTTTATTCCACTCTTCTTTTTACTTGTTTCTTAGTTAGTGTTGGTTTTATCAATTTACTCATCTCTCTGTTTTCACTGTTACTGCTGATTGAGTAAATTTTGTAATCCCATTTTGAACAGGAGGTCCCCCTGCAGCCTTGTGCTTTCGGACCTCCTCCTGTATATATTGTTTGTATACTGTTCCTTTTTCTGTACTAATTTCTGAAGTAAACTGAAACTGAACTGGAACCGTTTGGCTGGCCCCTAACATATTGAGAGCGCGACAAGCGAATGACTCTTCATTCTCTTTAGATATCATCATCACCTGTACATCTTCATCATCTGTGAATATCATCAGTGTGATTTAGCTCGGGCCTGGCTGAATAAACCTGTTCCCCACAAGTGGTGGAGGTGCTTTTCATTCCCTCAAGTCCTCTCGCCCGTTCTCGCTGGAGCTCCGCTCGGGTCGTCGCATACGACCCCCAGCCATAGGGGCTCAAGAAAACCCTGGCCCATCCAATGTCCCCGCCCTACTGCAGCCACCACCACCCGCTTCGCCCAACAACATTCGCCTGCGAGATCCACCTGTGTTTTCCGGTCTCCGAGTCGATGATGTCGAAGACTGGATCAAGAACTACGACCTTGTCAGCTATTTGAACAGGTGGGACAATGCACAGAAGTTGCGCAGCGTCCCATTTTATTTGTCCGATGTTGCAAAAACTTGGTTCTGAAACCACCGCCCGGATCTTCCCGACTGGGACACTTTCGGGCAGCAACTTCGTCAAATATTTTGTGCCCCTACAGTTTGCACTGAGGCAGCAAAGAAGAAGCTTGCTGAACGCACGCAGCGGCCGGATGAATCTTACACCTCTTATATTTAGGATGTCTTTGCACTATGCAAGTGTGTTAACCCCGGCATATCTTAGAACGACCACACATGCCACTATATTAAAGGCATTAACACCGTCGCCTTTAACGCCCTCGCCCCCCAAAATCCTGCCACCACCTAGGACGTGATAACCATCTGTCAGCGACTTGACGAGCTTCAGTCTCTTCGCCTCTGCTACGATGCCACCGACATTCGTTTGTCTGCACCCCTCGACTTGCGTGCACTTATTCGCTACATCGTTCGTGAAGAGCTTCACGGGCACTGCTCTTCCTGTGCTGCGGAAGTTACTCTCCCTTCTGAAAAAGATAGCTTGGGAGACCTGATTAAACAAGAGATCGCGTCCGCATCGCGTCCGACGTGTTCCAACGGTCCCTGCGTGCGCCAGACGCGCACGTACGCTGAACTTGCCACGCTCTCTGCTGCAACCACTGTTTTTGTGCCTACACTAGCAGACCATACGCCTGTGGCTTCGTTGTCACCGCCAGTGCGTGCACCGCTTTACTACGCACCTCAGTGCCCACCTCGACCAATCTGTTACTACTGCGGCTATCGAGGACATATCGCTCTGTTTTGTCGAAGGCGCCAACATGACGAGCGGCGCGGCTACGCTCCTGAAGAACATCGAAGCTTCCGTCCGACCATGAACTAACTACGACCACCCTCCCGATCGTCCTATTACCGTTAACCATCTCCTACTTACCATACTGACATGCCTGGGAATTCCCATACGTCTCGCCGCAGGTCGCCTTCGCCAGGTCCCCGTTCAGTGTCGCCTCTACGGCCCGCCTCCCATTTCACGAACGCCCACGTGGAAAACTCCCCAATGCAGCTTTAGGAGGGGATATTGCATCCACTGGACAGCTAACAATTCCTCCAGAGCGGCCATCGAATTTGATAGTAGTGTTTGTAGAAGGTGTACGCGTTGAGGCTCTTGTAGACACTGGCGCTGCCGTTTCGATTATTTGTGCTGATTTTTGTTCCCGCCTTCAAAAAGTCACCACGCCTTATGGCGGCTCACCTCTCCGTGCGGCGACCAACGCTCTCATTCGTCCACTTGTACAGTGTACCGTTCGTGTCTGCATCGAAGGCATTCGTCATCACATCGTTTTCGCGGTATTTCGTGAATGCACCCACGCTGTCATTCTGGGGTGAAATTTCTTGTCTGCTGCGTCCGCTTTCATATCTTGTCACCAGCGCCTCCTGCATCTAAATGCCACTGACTCTTCTCCGCATGAACACGTTGAACGCATCCGCCTTGTCACCACGTCAGATTATGTACTTCGGCCATACATTGAAGAAATTATAAGTGTTAATTGCTCTGACATTGTGGATGGTGACGTACTAATTCTCCTTTACGGCCATACCCTACGTAGGGGCATTGTGACCACACCAAGGCTTATTCGCTTCTTCGATGAGTCTACCTACCTAACCGCCATAAATAAAACACCCGAGTGTGTACTGCTCCCCTGTGGCTCAACAGTATCTTGCGCGGTCGACAGTGAGCCTGTTGCGATTGTTACTCTTCCGAACAACAGCCACAACGATGTCCCAAAGTCACAATCACTGCCATTCAATGCCTCTTCCATACCTGTGTCGGCAACCATGAGCACTGACTTAACACCTGATCAAACTGAAGATTTGCTCGCCCTGTTGAATAGACACCGTTCTCTATTTGACGTGAACTCGCCCGCCCTTAGATTGACTACCACCGGTACTCACAGCATCCAGACTGACGGCTCTCGTATTGTACATCGGTGTCCATATCGCGTGTCTCAGGCAGAACGCATAATCATCGAGGAAAACGTCGCAGACATGTTACATGGGACAGTGCGTTTCTGCGTCAATTATTGTGCGCTAAACAAAATAATGCGCAAGGATGTTTATCCTCTCCCTTGGATCGACGATGCACTGGATTAATTACAGGATGCAGAGTATTTTTCTAGCCTCGACCTTAGGTCATGCTACTGGCAGATACCAATGTCGGAGTCTGATGAAGAGAACACCGCCTTTTCAACGCCAGATGGGTTGTACAAGTTTAATGTGATGTCTTTTGGACTCTCTAATGCGCCCGCCACCTTCGAACGCATGATAGACGGCGTATTGCATGGTTTGAAATGGAAAATGTATCTGTGCTATCTCGATGACATAGTAGTGTTTTCATACACATTCTTGCAGCATTTACAATGTCTTGACAAAGTCTTCACATGCCTTGCAAAAGCCGGTCTACAGCTTAACACCAAGAAATGTACCTTTGCTAGCAAGACAATCAAGGTTCTCCGCCACCTCGTCAGTAAAGAAGGAATTCGGCCGGACCCCGAGAAGCTTGCCGCCGTCCTCGATTTTCTTCGTCTACTATGTCAAAAGGACCTGCGCAGCTTTCTTGGGTTATCTTCTTACTTCCGGCACTTCATACGTGGCTTCGCGGAACTTGCGTCTCCGCTCCATCAACTCTTTGCAAGGAACGTCTCCTTCATTTCGTCCGAAGACTGCCAAAGCGCTTTCATGGCATTGAAGCAAGCCCTCAAGTCGGATCCGGTACTGTGCCACTTCGATTCCACCGCACCCACCATTCTTCACACCAACGCAAGTAGTCATGGTCTAGGTGCGGTACTCTAGCTACGTGATAAAAACTCACGCGAACGCGTTGTTGCTTACGCAAGTCGCGCTCTTACCGCTCCAGAAAAGAACTACACTATCATCGAGCAGGAGTGCCTTGCTGTTGTTTGGGCAGTGCAAAGATTCCGACCATATCTTCATGGCCGTCATTTTACCGTCGTTACCTACCATAATGCCCGATGCTAACTTTCATCGCTGAAAAACTTACCGGGTCGCCTCGGTCGCTGGGCGCTTCGCTTGCAGGAGTATGATTTCGATGTCGCCTACAGATCTGGGAAGAAGCATCAAGATGCTGATGCTCTATCGCGCTGTCCTTTGCCCAGTGGAAGCCACTCACATTCGTTACTCCAAAATGACAGCACCTCTCCAATCGCAGCACTAAGTTCATCACCTGGCACCCTATCCGTCCTTGTTTCACAACAACGTGTCGACCCATACTGCCGCACCATTGTTGATCGCTTGACCGGCTCTACTACTCCTCCAAGCACCAGACTCCGTCGACAAATTAAACAATTTAAGCTTCTCGGTGGTGCTTTATACCGCTACATTTACTACATCGATGGCAACAAGTGGGTACCCACCATCCCACGTTCTCTGCAGCGTGAAGTTCTGGAAGCCTTTCATGATGATCCAACCGCCGTTCATCTAGGCTAACACAAGACTTATGACAAAACACGAAGTCGTTGTTTTTGGCCTGGCCTCTCTTCATGCATTGCTAAGTAGTTTGCCTCATGTGTTCATTGCCAATGACGAAAACGACCGACAACTGCTCCGGCTGGCTTAATGCAACCTCTTACTTGTCCCGCCTCGTCTTTTGAAGTCGTTGGAATTGACTTGTATAGCCCTCTTCCTATATCATCCAATGGGAATCGCTAGATTGTCACGGCTATCGACCACCTTACCCGCTACGCAGAAACAGCTTCTATACCATCTGGGACTGCCACTGAGGTCGCTGATTTCTTTCTTCGCCACATCTTTTTGCATCATGGAGCTCCACGCATTCTCCTGAGTGATTGTGGCAAAGTCTTTCTCTCTTCCAACGTTCGGCAAGTGTGCGTGCCTCGAACACTGTTCACAAGACCACTTCTAGCTACCACCCGCAGACCAACGGATTGACTGAACGGTTTCATCGGACCCTATCGGACATGATCACCATGTACATTCACCCAGCCACACGAACTGGGATGCAATTCTACACGTCGTGACATTCGCCTATAGTACGGCTGCTCAACGCACTACCGGCTTTTCTCCATTCTTTCTCGTTCATGATCGCTCGCCGAGTTTCGCTCTGGATGTCTCTTTCCTTTCGGCCCCTGCACCCTCGACGGCTCCTTTCTCTGAAGAATTTTTGTTTTGTCTCGCACATTGCCGTCACCAGGCCCGTGTTTACACCGGCCTCTCTCATGACAGTCGAAAATCTCGCTACGACTTGTCTCGCCGTGTGGTGAGTTTTCCCCCTGGTGACGAAGTTCTTCTATGGACTCCACTGCGCATCCCTGGCTTATGGGACAAATTCATCAGTCGCTTCATTGGGCCGTACACGGTGGTCGAACAGACATCTCCTGTCAATTACCGCGTTTCTCCGCTTAGCGGTAATCCTGATCATCGTTGCCAAGGAACAGAGACAGTGCACGTATCTCGTTTGAAGCCTTATGCGTGACGCATTTCATAATACTGTCAAGGGACCAGGCGGCCGCTTTCACCGCACAGGGGAATTAGTGTGAGTGTGACAAGCGAATAACCCTTCATTCTCTTTAGATATCATCATCACCTGTGCATCTTCATCATCTGTAAATATTATCACAAGTGTGATTTAGCTCGAGCCTGGCTGAATAAACCGGTTCCTCACAATATCTATATATTAGCATGCTTGTGTACATAAAGGGAGTTCCTGTTTGGCTACCGGCAGCTGCGCACTTCTTGTTGTCTGGCGCTTCAGCGTTGTGCCCTGTGTTCTTCGTGCAGTGTGTCCGCCGCACGATACTACAGTATGGATCTTGTCGGTTGTCGGCTAAGCTCACATCATTTATAAGGGTGTAGCACTCCACGACAAGGGCACAAAAAAAGACGCACACACACACAGTGCTAATTTATAAATGAAGAACCTTAACTAGCCCGGCAACGTGCCTTAGCAAATAAGCTCACATGCATGATTCGTCGTCGCACTCTGAGTAGTGTTCGAGCTTTAGTGAACAAGCATGGGTAATCATCAGCAACTTCATTCCACAGGTCACTCGCGTCGCATTTTCAATTATCTTAGCATTCCCTTTGTGCTGCTTCCGGAGTTCATCTTCAACACTCAACTGCCAACCAAAATGCTTGAAAATAGCTGTGTATCAAGCGCACGGGTCAGGCTGTTCGACGAAAACAAAAGCAACAGAGGAAGGGCAGCAAAGCCCGACACGAAAAACAAGTACCAGGTGATGCTGATGGCGATAGGGCTATCGCACATCTGAATGAGGCAGGCATCCAGAGAAATGCGCGAGCATTATGATGATGATGATAGTGGTATTTATGGCACTGGACATTATTTTTAGTGCTGCGAGTAACTTTTTAAAATCGCTATTTATGATTTTGAAGTGTCGGGGAATAAATGGGGGATGAAATTTGATACATCGTTCTAAAACATTCGATATTCTGAAATTCGTAGTAGTGAAATATTTTCACATTAAACCAAACGACATTTGGAGGGGGATATTCAAAAATTTTGTTAGTTGGAAAAAATTGTTACGCTGAGGTTTGCTATAATGAGATTTGACTGTACAATGTTATAATTAATTTTATTGTAATTTTATGAAGGACTAAAGTCTAGAATAAATGTGTTTTTGTGAATGGGATGGCCTCAAAGCCTGAGGGAGAGATGAAGGAGAAAAAAGTTTCGTACTTGTCTCTTTGTAGCAGAGAGGGAGACAAGTGTGTGATAAGATAACTGAAGTAATCAATTTTGTATTTGTAATGAACAGCTCTTAGCATCTTGCGCAAGACTTCATTACTTCACTTTCCAACTGCAACATTGAAGTCTTAGTGTTAGGAACCTTGATATGTGGGAAAAGCGCAGTAAAAACAATTTTAAGCTGACCATCTAGACTATTGAGGTCATCTATTGTAAAAATTAAAAGTTTTTTTTCAGGATTTGAGCGTGGAGCTTTTTGAACAGAAGCTCATTACCATAACTGTTGCATCATATATGCGGAAAAGCTTGCTAGCTGAAATGCTTTGTGCATTTTCGTATCATCACCAACACTTCGGCCCCATTAGCCTGAATATGCATCTGTGTCTCATACTGCAAAGATTTGCATAATGTCTCGTAGGTCGATGACACAGCCAATGTACTGCGCATTACCAATTCAGCTTTATGCTTAGGTTTTCCTGGCTACTTCAATAATGAAGAATTCCTAATATATATATATTTTTTTTTCCAGATTTAAGTTGGTAGGTCTACATGTGTGGCAGTGTGCTAGATATGTAATTACAGTAAACCCTTGTTGACTCGAACTCACATATCTTCAAATCTCGGTCAAGTCGAAACTTTCTTTCACCGTGCATTAACGTCCTGTAGGAGCCAAGTTTTTGCCCCCTTTTATCTCTAAACATTTTTCAGAGGGGATCTCGGATATCTCGATATCCTGACAAAGAGAGTGGGAAGCAACGACAGCTCCTTGCAAACGCTTATCTTTTACTCTATGGGTCTTATCTCTATGTGTCTTATATCTCTTACTATATGTGTGCTGGTGAAAGGCAAATTACAAACTTCCGCCGACGCAGAGGTTTCCGGTCTGCTTGCCGAGCCAACTGGCGGAACGATCACGTTTGTGCGTATGCACGCCACATGCACAGTGGAGCGGCATGCACAGCGTGCACCATCATGTGATGTGTTGAGCAACATCAGAACACCTTTCTCAGACCAAATGCAAATGCCAAGCGGGGAGCGTCACTCAGTGTTTCCTTCTGCAGCGATAGAATTTTTTCCTGGGGATTCTTTCGCCTTTATCCCGAGAGCTCTCCTTTGTAGTGGAGGTCCTGCTAGCAGCACTGACTTTTTTTTTATGCTGACCTGGCTGAACATTTTCGGTGGCTTTTCTCAACTTTAAACGCTGCTTATCTCGAAAGTTTTTTCTGGATTTCACAACTTCAAGTTAATCAGGGGTTACTGCATTTCTTATTTTATCTTCTTTCAGGTGTGTACTGCCCTCTCCGTAGCTGCCAACATTGCCCTCAAGGCCCTCATGGTAAGAAAATATCCATCTGCATGTGGCCATTGCTTGCCATTGCAGCTCCATAGCTATGGCATTTTGTTGCTGAGCTCTAGCTTGAAGGATTGGCGAAAGAGGCCAGATGTCCAAGAAGACAAATATGACAAGACAAAATCAAAGCTCACAATTTTTGGGTGCTTTATAGAAGTAAAAAGAAAGTAAACCTTTAAAAGCACTTTTCTCAATACTGTTTTTTTTTTCTACATTATGCTCATCTCGTTCAGGAGGCTACATTCTCTTACGTCTTTATTCTCATTTAAGCACTTTTTTAGGGCTTTTTGTTGTGCTAGTGAGCTGATTGCAGTGTCGCTGGAGAAAACGTAAACTACAAATTTCAGCGGTTCAGCATGCATGTGACTGTGCATATAGTATTTACCATCTTTTTGCTTCATTTTATCATTTTGTAAAGAAATAGTTTGCCTCATAAGAAGATATTGCGGTATTGCCTAAATGTTTTTGTGGAAGCTTTGTGGGGTCATTCTTGGCCTCTATGCCAATTTTCATAAAGATCCAACTATAAATAAGGAAGTTAGGGCCGAAAGGCTAGTGCAGTATAATCTCATTACATCAGACCCCCGTAGTGAAGAGAATTTTGGTCTGTTGTAAAAAGAGTATTTAAAAACCAAGTAGTGTTGCAACATGCTTTCATAAAAACACTAAATGTGTCTGTTATAACCGGAAAAAATTACGAGTAAAAGTGCTGTAAAAAGTTTTTTGCACCTTCTGAGGTGATGAAAATCATCATGAAAGTAACAAAAAAGAACGACATTTTTCAAAAATTTATAGCGTTGCAACGGCACAAGTGCCCACCAACATTTTAGGCTCGTCGTAGAAGTATTTTTTCAAAAGCCTTCCGTGTTCAAAAAGCAGATGTTTAAAATTAATTTGTAGTATTTCGATTGTCTGATTTTTTTCGTATTGCTCCAGTACGCTTCGCTAGTCCAATGCCCGTTTTGGATACGCCATCGGGATAACGTTGTCTGCTTATTGTGCGTCGCGAGGTCACGGCTGTCTAAAATCGCACTATTTAATGACATTTTCGCGCTCATTCTGTGTTCACGGGTTGTTAAGATGGGGGCTAGCAGAAGTTAGTCTCGAGATTACGATCGCGCGCTGTACTCGTCGGGAACATCACACGCCCGCATCTTAAACCGATTGTCATAGCGTCGACTCCTTGACAAGAAGGTTCTGCTTTGCAGTGCTTTGAACCTTGCGACGAAGACCACCGCGGGACAGATTATTGTACTCGCAATCGAGCGTGGTGTACTTTGAAATATCGGGCACCGCGGCCATGCACATCGCAGCCGCCCCTTCTGCTCAAGTTCGTGTCTAGTCCTAACTCGATCTGCCCCGAACTTGATGGGCAAGACCGTCACGCTGGCGAATATGTGAAAGCAAAAAAGCCATAATGTGTTTCGTCACAAACAACAAATCACATCAGCCGCTGGCTCCTTAGAACCACTAATTTTACGTATCGGTAGCGGATTCCAGCCAAGCTTGCCACACACCGGCAGCTCGGCACAACGGTGGCAGCGGCCAGCCATTTCGCGGGTGAGCGACCCCGCACGCAAAGTCAATTACGCTGCACGCCAATTTTTCGGTGCCATAGCTAAGCATAACTCATCACTAACAGACCGTAGATATGCGACCTTTGTTCTTAAATTAGTACGTCAATATCTGCGGCCCTATTCCTGTCTCAAAAGTATGCCAAGCGATGTTTAAAGCCACAAGTTATTGAATTTCGGATGCCCGCGGTAGAAAAGTCTTCTGTAAAAGAATCCTGACCACCTTGCTGAGCTCACATTTTAGTCATTTATATCTGAATGTCCATTATACCAGAATCTATTGTCAACGAAGCTCAATCAATGGCACAAATAGGGAGGTCAGCATAACACCCCAAATTAGTATGTAGTAACTGAATGTCTGTTGTAAGCAGATCTGGTGTAACGAGGTTATACTGTACACTTTAATAGAGCTGCAGAAATACAGAAAAAAAAGGCATCAAAAGCGCACCAATGCAAGCTAAAATTCCCAATACTCCCCACGTCACGAGAGAGACGATCTAGGTGCCGACCAGTGCGGACGCGCGAAGATCGGCTCCTACTTTCAAGAATGCTTTCCTGTGGTATTCACGAATTTGTCGCTGAGTTTTCAGTCCCATCGTGTGCCTAAGTTCTCAAGAACTCAGCAGATACCATCTTTGTGCTGGTGAGTGGACTTTTAAACCGTTTTTGGGGCATTTTTATACGGCAACGCCACCGGGGGATTTAAGCCTAACAACCAAGGAGGCGGTTGTCGCCGATGCGCCGACCCGGCGCCTACGTGACGCAACGCTCTGCGCGTTCCAGAACGTACAACTGAGAATGGAATACCAAGTAGATGGAGAGGACATCTCTCCAGAGGATTGCACGGAAGACATGGGTTGGAAGGAAGCCGAAACGAGACGCTCAAGGAACAAGCAAGCCACGGTTAGCGTTTCTGCTGCCAAGGGTTCGACCAAGGCTGGCGTTGCGGGAGACGCTCGAACCAGTCGTAGTAGGTATGATACGAAGCATACAATCGTGCGAGCTGGACGCATGCCGCCACTACCCAAGGACTTCAGCAAAATTGTGCTACGACCACGTGGAGGATTAAATATCTCGAGAATTGGCACTAGAGCCGTGGCAGACGCGATAGTACTGGCGGCCGGCATCAAAGAGGAGGAGGCCATGCAGGACATCATCTGTTCCAACTTGCAGCAGAACATTGTGGTGGCGAGCACTCCGGACCAAGAGAGAGCTTCAAGATACCTCAAGGTCAAGCAAATTGACATTGGAGGCAAAGTTTTCGAGGTTAGCGCGTACGCCATGGCACCCCACGATACTTGTAAAGGAGTGATTCGCGGGATTCCCGTAAGCGATACTCAGGACATTTTGACCCGAAAGACTGTGAACGCGAACAACCCGCTCGCGCTGCAGGTCAAGAGAATCAAGGACACCGGGACAGTCATCATAGCGTTCGAAGGACACAAGGTGCCCAGATTCGTGAGATATAGACCTTCACTTTTGCAGTGCTCCCTTTACCGCAAGAACATCGATATTTGTTACGCCTGTGGAAAGCTGGGACATCGGTCTGACGTCTGTCCGAACCCAGCTGAAACCATCTGCAGAGGCTGCGAGATCAAGAACCCAGATAGCCTGCACCAGTGCAATCCAAGATGCAGGCTGTGTGACGGTCGCCGTCCCACGGCAGACAAAGAGTGCAAGAACAGGTTCTTAGTGCCATATGTCGTCAGACGCAGACGTTGGGAAAGATCGCGAGCAGCCGCAGAAGCCCGGGACGCATCAATCACACCGAGTCCAGACATCAACGACAAGCAGCTTATTCCAGCCTACGGGACCCAGAGCATCCAGACTACTCAAGAACAGTAAAGGCGGCCCCACTCCAGGGGGAGGTCGCGTTCCAGAAGAGGTTCTAGACCCAAGGCCCGCTACCAATCACGGGGGCGCTCGAGTTCTCAAGGTCACCATCAGGGTCGAGATCAGCCTGGGCGGCACCCGAATGGCCAGCTGCCTGGCGTTCAGTTCGAGATCACGGCTTCACACCCGGGGAGGACGCCTGCAGTTGCATCGAAAGGCAGCTGGGCTGAGCGAGTGCGTAACGGCGCGGCAGCGGTGATGACAGGTAAGCTGCCAGAGCATGATAGAATTGCATAGCTAGAGCAAGAAAACGCGAGACTTACAAAATCGAATGAGAGGCTATCAGCTGAGTTAAAGGAAATTAAAATTCTTCTCACTAAGCTAACCAGCGCGCAGTCTTCACAGCCAATGCCTCAGCCAGTCGATGTCCCTGTGGCTGAAAATGTGGGTGGCTCGAGAACTACAAAAAAGAGGGCAGTCATGGCAGAACACGTGGAAGCCAACCAAACGAGCATGTCAGATATGAAGGAGGTCCTTGACACGCTCAGCAAAGTAGTAGCCAATCTTAGCGAGCAGATGGGTAAGCTACAGTCAAGCGTGGCGGCACTGGAAGAGCACATGACTTAGCGCATTACAAAGGTCGAAGAATATATGCACAATACAGCAAGGCCTCCTCATGCACCAAACTCACCCCTTCGGCCACCAATACTAGTGGTACCAAACCTGTCGACAGGTGCAGCATCAGGCTCTGGCCGCCCATGTAATAACCATGATGGCAACGCTACGTGAAGCATTTCGTATCTGGCAATGGAACTGTAGAGGTTACCTTAAAAAAAAGGCAGCCCTACAGCAGTATATCAGGAGCAGCCAAGAAAAGCCTCATATTATATTATTACAAGAAACCCTTTCACGGCAAGCAACGTTGCCTGGATTCCGGCCTGTAATTGGGGATACTGAAGGGAGGGGAGTCTGCACCTTCGTATGCAACGAACTAACGCACCTAACCCACGACCTCAAGATAGAAGCAGGCCGGTTGGAACACGTCATGGTAGAGATCGTGCCAGGTACCAGCAATCGTCAGAGCATTTTTATTTTTAATATATACAGCAGTCCAAAGGAACAAAAGCAAGGGTTCAAGACGGTTCTAAAGAAAGCTGTTAAAATCGCCGGGGAATGTCCACTCGTCATAGCAGGTGATTTCAACGCCCCTCATCATACATGGGGTTACAAGTACAACACTGGGAAAGGAAATCGACTTTGGCAAAGTGCCAGTGAACTTGATCTCACCCTAATCACAGACCCCAGCCTACCAACAAGGCTTGGTACATCTTGCTGCAGGGATTCCACCCCGGACCTTACATTTGTAAGGAACATCAAGAAGGCCCAGTGGATGAACCTTGCTGCAGACCTAGGGAGTGACCACTGCATTCTTGCTACTACCTTCTCCGTGGAGCGTAAAAAGCAGAGAGAATTCCACTTCACAGACTGGGATAAGTTCAGGAAGATAAGGATGGAAACGGAACAAGATGGCCACAGACAAGGCTTGGAGCAGTGGGTCAAACAGATTAAAGATGACATCAAATCCGTCTCCTCCATCATTACCACAGATTTTCCGGTTGAAAGAATGGATAGCCGGCTCGCTCATCTTCTTGAGGCAAAGCAAGCACTACTGAACCGTTGGAAGGGTCAGCGCCTGAACCGAAGACTGAGGAAGAAGATAGCTGAGGTAAACAGATCAGTCGAGGAACATTGTCGCGCACTATCCAGGCAGCAATGGGACGAAATCTGCAACTCTGTCGATGGTCAGATGCGCAATGGCAAGACATGGAATATGTTAAAGCATCTCCCAACGAAAACACCACCAAAACAAATCAAAAGCACGTTATCGCTCGAATTTTGCACAAAGAGATAGGGGGCACTACAGAACAGCAAGTTGTGCAGCGGCTCGTGCATAAGTACCTCCCAATCAAAAGAGGATTGGCACCACCAAGTAGACAGTACCAGGGCAGGCCCAATCCAGGTCTTGAGGGCGACTTTAACATCGAGATCAGAAGAGCCTTGCATGATCTCAACGGCAGGTCGGCTCCTGGCCCGGACGGTATATCAAACAAGGCCCTTCGTAACCTTGATGATGATTCAATTGAAACCCTGAAGGATATGATCAATGCAGCATGGAAAGAAGGCAGGGTGCCAGAGCAGTGGAAGCTGGCCAGGACGATCCTTATTCTTAAGCCAGAAAAGCCCCCTAACTTGGACAACATGAGGCCAATATCCTTGACATCATGTATCGGCAAGGTTGCAGAACATGCCATACTGCACAGGATAAACAAGTACTTGGAAGATAACGACATGTATACACACAATATGGTTAGATTCAGGGCAGGGCTATCCACACATGATGCATTGAAGCTTATCAAACACCAGGTCATCGACAATGAAACGAGAGACGTGAGAGCCATTCTGTGTCTAGATCTAGAAAAAGCGTTTGACAACATCCACCACTCATTCACACTCGAAGCAATTTCTAAGCTTGGTCTGGGGAAAGCCTTCTATGACTACGTATGGTCCTTTCTTACAGATCGGAAAGCCGTAATGAAGATTGCAGATATCGAGACCGCAGCAATCGAACTAGAAGCGAGGGGCACGCCGCAAGGGGCAGTGATTTCACCAATGCTGTTCAACATTGCCATGATTTGACTGTCAAAGAAATTATCGAGCATTGAAGGATTGAAGCACAGCATCTACGCAGATGACATTACCATCTGGTGCACAGGTGGAAGCGAGGGGCAGATTGAGAGCGCCCTGCAAGAGGCGATTGACACCGTAGAAGAGTACCTTCGTCCTTCTGGGCTCAAGTGCTCCTCGAGTAAGTCAGAACTTTTACTGTATAGGACTGCACGCCGGGGACCGAAACCCAGGGGATGGAAGCCGTTAAACCAGATAGACATCCACCTCCGTACAAATCAAGGGGATTCCATCCAGAGGGTCGACTCCATCAAAGTCCTGGGCATGCTTATAGAGTCTACCGGCACCAACTGCAAATCTATAGCCAAGTTTACTTGGAAAACAGACAGTGCGGTGCACCTCATACGCAGAGTGGCCAACAAAAGAAATGGGATCAAGGAAGACAACCTCATCAGGTTGATGCATGCGTTTGTTCTAAGCCACTTCACGTACGAGGCAGCAATGCACAACTGTTCAAGAGCAGAGTCCGAGACACTGAATGTGCTCCTCAGGAAAGTTATCAAGAAGGTCCTGGGCCTACCCATACATACCATCACCGAGCGTCTGCTTGAGCTTGGAATTCACAACACGCTCGAAGAAATCGCAGAAGCCCAAGAGAGAGCACAGTTTGCAAGGTTATCTACAACAAGGTCGGGGAGAATGATCCTGCAGGAGCTGGGCCAACAACCAATGGCAATCAGGCACAATTACAATGATATCCCCGACAACATCAGGGAGAATATCACGGTGTCTCCTATACCAAGAAACATGCATCCAGAACACAACGTCGGAAGAAGAGTAGCGAGGGCCAGGACTATACTTCGTCAAGTCTCAAACGAGGAACGAGGGGTCGTATTTGTTGACGTGGCTTCCTACGCCAATGGCAAAGCGTTTGTGGCAGGTGGTGGTCGATGGGGCTGGCCATGTCGTCAACTCAGCGACGGTTAAGACGAAAGACCCAATCATTGCGGAACAGGTGGCCATCGCCTTAGCACTCAAGATGGATAACATTGAAGTCGTCTAAAGTGATTCCATGGCAGCACTATGGGCGTTCGCCATGGGGACGGTCTCTGAACAAACGCTGAGAATACTGCAAGGCAAGAACGTAACGCATCATCTTCTGAGTTGGTTCCCAGCTCACCTTGGGCAAATCAACGATTCCCCACCCAATCTCAATGAAGCAGCACACGAGGCGACGCGAGAACTCTCCAACCGCACCTCCCCGGGGATGCGTTCTACCGGTGAAGGGGATAACCGCGAAATTCTTACAATATATAATGAGCTCACTAAACATTTCTACCTGTCTAGAAGGATTTTCCCTCCACCTCACAAAAATCTAACCCCGCCCCAAGCACTTACATTAAGGCTTTTGCAAACGCGGATGTACCCTACTTTGAAAATGTTACACATCATGTACCCTGACCTATACCCAAGTAATCTTTGTCCACATTGTGGGGAAATAGCTTCATTAGAACACATGCTCTGGCAGTGCACCAAATTCGCTCATATATCGAACATCACCTCTGCCAGATGGGAGGCGGCAATCCGCAGCTCATCCTTGGCAGATCAGCTCTGGGCTGTCCACCAAGCCCGCGAGGCGGCTGAGGAGCTTGGCATCTCAGTCCCCACGTGGGAGCTGCTCGCAGCACAGTGATCTGTGTTTTGGAGGACCAAATAAAAGTTTATCCAATCCAATCCAACCCACGTCACGAAGAACACCACGAATCATGATCCTGGTGTATTTTAAATAAGTAGAGGCAAGGTAAAGCTTCTTGAGTAATTTTATCAATCGTCTTTTTGCAAGCCTGACGAGTTTGCGCGGCTGGTTTCTTTGTAACCGTTTGGCATATTTTGACCATTATTTTTGTCATGATTCTTAGACACAATGTATGTCGTGACATTCTATCTTTTTTAGTTTGACTTTCAATAATTTTATGATGTGACAAGTTCATCCCTGAAATGTGTGAAATGAGAAGGTAGCAAAAAAGTTTTGATGTTAGAAAAAAATATATATATATAAACAAATAAGTGAAGCAAAAATGTTATATACTCAGCGAACATTCAGCTGAGCACCAAATATTCACCCAGCCTTCTAGTGCATTTTTTAAACTTTCTAGGCATTGCATAAAATGCCAAGGATCACAAAAAGAAAATATATCATTTAATAATAAAAGGTTTTGAAGATATTGATAAATAACAGCCTCTAAACACGGCTGCATGAAAGAGGAGGACAAAGTGAGTTGTCGTTTGATGCTGGACTGGCACCATCTTGCTCGTTGAGTTCTGTGCATCGTGAATAGATTATTAAGGGAGGAGGTGGCGATCGAAAAAAACTTTTTTGTTTGTTGAGCTAGGGTAATGAAATTTGGCAGGCATACTGAAGAGTGTCTCATATAGCTATATATGAAGTTTCATTGCGATATCTCGAGTAGTTTTCAAATTACACTATGTTACATAATCTGATGACATAGTCTGCTGGTGAAAAGCCTAGCATTGTAACAAAACATGCCAGGAAGATCCAAGTGGTTTTGATCTTTACTCAAAAGAACACTACACAGGATGACATTATCAAAAATTGCCTATTCCTTTTAGTTTTTTTACAAATAACATCCCCATCAGCTTCATGTATTGCATCAGAACTTCTCATGCACTAGTTAGCACATGCAAAAAAAACTAGGCCCCAAGCAAGATAAAGAATAATGTCATCCTGTCAACAAGACTTCAAGGATTAAAAAAAAAAGACAGCATCAAAATCGGTCCAGTCACTGCCACGCTACACTTTTCACAAGCAACACTAAGTGCCCAAAACACACTTCAGAGAAAATGGCTTTCAAAGTTTTTGTAGCACTTCTCCTTCATCAAAATGCACCAGAACAGTAGTCTTTGGTGTCCATGCCTGCAGGTGGCCTTTTGGTCCTCTGTTTCTTCATCTGGTGCATGTTTGATGATTTTTTAGCCCGCTGGCTGTTCTTTTCTGCAGCCCTCTGGAGGGCAACGGCCCCAGGTTTTACACCTAGTACACTGCAAATCTCGGTGTAAGCTCGCAAGCTGCCTGCATTGTACTTTGCAACAGCTTCATGCACTGCTGCTTCCACAGTGAAGAGGGAGGCATGCTGCTGCTTGGATATCAGTGACCAAATCACCGAGTGGAGGCTCTCGGCAGCATTTTGAGTCTTGTTGCCGCTACATTGAGCCTGTCGAAGTTTTCGACAGGCTTTTTTTCAATGAACTTTTTTTGTTTCTCGTTGAATATTGGTGAAAATTGGCACAGACACTAAGAATAACCTCACAGTGCTTCCATAAAAATTTTGAAGCGATACCACGAATACTTTACGAGAAACAAATTACTTCTTCATTGAACCATGTGGAGGGGCTGAGCATAATGTCAAAAAAAAAAAAAAAACAGTATTGAGAAAGCTGCGTTAAAAGTTTCAACTTTTCTTTACGTCTCTAAGACACCTAAAAATTGTGACCTCAGGTTTGTCTTGTGATATTTGACTTCTTTTCATGATTTACTCCTTTTCATTAGTTACAAAGAACAAGTATGAATTTCAAACCAAGTTCTTTGTATGAAGCAGTGGTGTGATAGGTATGACAGAAAAGATTGTAATTGAATAAAACCATATACTGAAATTATTAAACATACTTTTTTTGTGCTGAAGTTGTAGTTAGCGTAATTAAGTACTTGATTACAAATATTCACTGAACTTTTTTTTATTTGGAGAGAAGTTTATTGCATCAGAAAAATGGATCACACCATGACGACCTATGCCTTCTTTCTAAATAACAAAGTTATGGGCAGAAGACTGGTGGCACGGGAATTTCTAGCAGTATAATTAATGACACGAAACGGGCATATAAAAATTCGTGCCCCTGATTCACACATGCTCTTTCGCCACTCTAGCCGTGAAACGCATCATCATACAGCCGGTCGCGGAAACTCTAATCTACAGCAATTCATTAACCTCGGAACATTCATAGACGTTCGTGGCGATATCAAGCACGGCTCCAAGCACGTCTGAATCGCATCACAAAAGCTTATTGACAGCACTCCATATGACCGTGGGGTGCGCGGCCGCATGGACAGTGCAGCCGGCGCGTAATGCACTTGCCGGCGGTGTTCGATGACAATGCGCGAAATGGGTAACTACGAAGACAAAAAATCGGCACGCACTGCACTTGGCATCGCATTTTCGAATGACGACGCGCGAGACTGCTAGCCGCTGTTCCGAGCGATCCTTGGCAGTGAAGGGGGGGGAGGGTGACGAGCTTGACTGTGTTGTCCGCTGCCGATGCGTAAAATGCCCGTACAATTTTCAAAGGAGCTAGCGAGTGATGTGGTACATTCCTTGCGAAGAAGCACGTCACCAAGAGTGCGCTTGCGCGTTGTTCCTGCCCGCAGTCTCGCTGTCAGCGGAGTTAGGCCTAAAGCCGACTCCGATGACGCGCCGCACTCGTAGACCGCCGCGCGCCCGCTCGTAGTAATCTGATCGTGCATCCGGTGCGGCCACTCGTAGTAATCAGATCGTGCCGCCGCTTACAGCTTCGTTGCTTGCGAAGAAGCACGTCGCCACGAATGCGCTAGCGCGTCGTTCCTGCCCGCAGTCGGCGGAGTTAGGGCTAAAGACGACTTCAATGACGCGCGGCGCTCGTAGACCGCGCTGACGCTCGTAGTAACCTGATCGCGCATCCGCTTACTGCTCGTAACTAAAGCGTAGTTATATCTTAAGTGATTATCAAGCCGTGAACACGTCACGAAGTGGCGATTTTCGAGAGCCATGTCCTCGCGACGCACAAGCAGCAGACGACGATCTCCCGGAGCGAGCATCGGGCCAATGGCGAGGCGAGCTGAGGCAACATGGCGGCCACGGCCAATCAAGGGCCTCAAAACGACCTTCAAACATTTGCTTTTTGCTCGCTTGTTGTTAAAGGGAGGAGCCAGCTGAGGCGGGAGAGTTAAACACAGAGAAATGCTCTTTCCGATGAAACCAAGAAGCCGGCTACCGGCCCAAGCATAGCGAAGCTATTATTTTTTGAAAATCGCCGTTTTCTCGCCATTTACAGAAAAATTTTTGCTACCTAGGTGGGTGAAACGAATTTTCCGAAGCACTTCTGCGCGGTTTTCAGTGTAGATATTTTGGAACCAGATAGAAAAAGGGTTCCAGAAACTGAAAACTTGAGTTTCAAAAAATCTATTTTTTTTTGCCATTTTCCGCGATCCCAAAGCCGCGTCCCCCCTTAAGGAAGTTACTCGTAACATTATTGATGGCGGTGGACGACCCCCGTACCCCGATCGAGATGCGCAGCTGTCGCGCCATCAACGACCTTTTGACTGCTGGTACTTCCTCCACGCTGCCCTCATCAGTCCAAGCCACCACCTACGTCACACTCACGCACCTCCGTGATCCCGGCACTTTCTCCGATGATGGCACGATCGATCTTGACACTTGACTGAACGGGTACGAGCGCGTTAGTGCTACTCACCGCTGGGATCCCACGCTCATGCTCGCCAACGTGATTTTCTACCTGGACGGCACTCCCCGAACATGGTTTGAAAGCCACGAAGCCGACATAATGAGCTGGGATCTTTTCAAAGAAAAGATACGCAACTTGTTTGGCAATTTGTCTGGTTGTCAGCTCGCTGCGAAGAAGACTCTTGCCACACAGGCCCAGTTTCCTACATTCTTGACGTCTTGGCCCTTTGTTCCAAGGCTGACCAGTGCATGTCGGAAGGCGAAAAGGTTAACCACGTCTTGAAAGGCATTGCCGACGATGCTTTCAACCTGCTGCTTTTTAACGTCTCGAGCATCGACACCACCCGTAAAGACTGTCGACGTCTCAAACAAGCTAAAACCCGCCGCGTAGCCCAAAGCATTGTGCGCCTTCCCAACACAGCGGCCACTACTTTGTGTGACGATGCCTTCCACCAGGCCCCTCGATGTGACAACCTCACACGCATCATTCGTCGAGAGGTCGAGGTAGCACAACCGGTAGCCATGCCATTACCGACGCTTGCGCCTTCCAAGACCACGATCTCTTTGATACAAGCCGACGTTCGTCAAGAGCTATCGAATGTCGGCGTAGATTCTTTTCCTGTGGTATACTCTGCTGAGCCTTTTTATCGTCTCCCTTCTGCTCCTCGCATACAATGCAATCCGCCCGAATGGCGTACCCTTGATGACAGGCCCATATGCTTTATTTGTCGACGCGTCGGTCATATCGCTCGTCACTGCTGCAGCCCCTGGGCTCCACCGTCCCATTATGCACCTCAGTTTCATGCCACTTCTGTCCACCAGTCGTCCCCATCACTTTCTCCATCAACGCCGACCACATTTTTCGCTCTTGCAGCACCTCTGAGCAGACCTCGCTACGACCGGTCACCGTCCCTTGCTCGTCGTCAGTCCCTGTCGACCCCACAATGCCGTGCTGCCTCCCCGACATATTCGCAGCACCTCCGACCGGAAAACTAGGCCATGCAGCTTCTGGAGGTGGAGCTGCATTGACGACCTTCACAAGAAATCCTCGCTTAACGTTAGCGACGAACCGGAACTTTTTGAACGTTACTGTCGACAATCTTCGTGTCAGTGCATTGATAGATACTGGCGCGCATGTGTTTATTATGAGTGCTAACCTTCACCGCCGACTTAAAAAAGTTGTCACGCCCGCCCTCAACCGAGCTGTACGAGTTGCCGATAGAGGAACTGCCGCAATTCTCTGCATGTGCTCTGCACGAGTGTCTATTGAGGGGAGAAGCACTGTCGTTCTTTTCGCCGTTATCGAACATTGCCTTCATGAACTCATTCTTGGTATGGATTTTCTAGCCATGCACTCTGCCCTCATAGACTGTTCAGCTGGCTCTCTCCATCTCCATTTACCTCTCTTTTCCGACCCGACCAGCCCACCGCAAACCAGCCTCTGCTGCATTGATTTCACGCGCCTCCCGCCTAACTCTGTCACACATGTCGACTTATCCTCCACGCCGCTAGTACCTGATGGTGATTACATGGTGGCCCCGATTCCTGCCATGATGCTTACGCATGGGGTCGCTGTGCCGCATATGATTCTGACAATTACGAGAAACCGCACCTTCCTTCCACTGATCAACTTCTCACTCACCACCCAAGTTCTACCATAGGGTATCTCTGGCCAAAATTACCACTCTCTAAGATGACCATGTCGAGCCCTTCAGAGTGGACGATTGCTGCAGCTCAGTCAGTTCCACTCCATCACGTTTTTGGGGCGCGGACATCGAGCGAATGGTGTCATCAGACCTCACGTCTGAGCAAGCTGCAGCGCTTTGCAACGTTCTTGGGGGCTATCGTAGCATTTTCGACTTTGCCAGCAACTCTTTAGGCCAAACGACCATTGTCACCCATCGCATAAATACTAGCCATGCAACCCCCATTCACCGACGCCCCTGTTCCAGTAACAGGGGCGTCGGTTCACTCACCATCCCAGTAACGTCCATTCACCATTCCAGTAACAGGGCATATACACCTCGGCACATCTATATTTCACGACTAACATCACTACGTTACAGTGAATAAATTTGCTATAATGTACATGACAATGTTGGCATATATGTACACAAGAACTGAATGCGATATCATGATACAATGGTATAACGATACAATAGATGCAATGAAACACGATATGTAACAAATGAAATCATATAAAAAAACTCAACGGGCGCTGCTTAGCACCAAGTCGCCCCTACCGTGTGTCTGCGTCGGATCGTGCAATATTACAACGTGAAGTCGGCAAAATGCTTGCGAAAAACATTATTGAGCCTTCATGCAGCCCCTGGGCTTCTCCAGTCGTCCTTATTAAAAAGAAAGATGGAACATGGTGCTTTTGTGTCGATTACCGTCACCTTAACAAAATTACCAAAAAAGACGTTTATCCTTTACCTCGTATCGACGACGCCCTCGACTGCCTGTACGGTGCCACTTATTTTTCAATTATTTACCTTCGGTCAGGGTACTGGCAGATAGCAGTCGATGAGATGGACCGCGAGAAGACCACATTCATGACTCCTGATGGTCTTTATCAGTTTAAGGTGATGCCCTTTGGTCTCTGCAATGCACCAGCCACATTTGAAAGAATGATGGACTCATTGCTCCAAGGGTTGAAATGGTCCAACTGCTTGTGTTACTTTGACGATGTTATTGTCTTTTCGCCCACATTCGACTCGTATCTTGATCGTTTGTCAGTTATTCTGGACGTTTTTCGTCGAGCCGGACTCCAGCTTAACGCCCTTCAAGTACCACTTCGCTCGTCATCAAATTTCCGTGCTCGGTCACCTTGTCGATGCCCAAGGCGTGCGTCCAGACCCAGAGAAAATTCGCGCAGTCACTAACTTTCTTGTTTGGAGAACCACAAAGGATGTCTGCAGTTTTGTGGGGTTGTGCTCATATTTCAGACGCTTTGCTAAGGACTTTGCGATCATTGCACGCCCCCTCACAGACCTCTTGAAGAAAGACGCCTCATTTATCTGGGGCTATGACCAAGCGTCATCGTTTTCCCAACTTACGACACTGCTTACAACGCCACCAATCTTAACTCACTTTGATCCATTAGCCCCAACCGAGGTTCACACGGAGGCCAGTGGACACGGCATAGGAGCTGTGCTATTGCAGCAACAACGGGGACACGACCGTGTTATAGCCTACGCAAGTCGACTGCTATCTCCAGCCGAGCGCAACTATTCCATCACGGAGCACGAGTGCCTCGCCCTTGTATGGGCAGTCACCAAGTTTCGTCCATACCTGTACGGGCGCTTATTCTGTGTTGTCACGGATCATCATGCGCTTTGCTGGCTAGCCTCCCTGAAGGACCCCACGGGACGTCTTGCACGTTGGGCCCTACGCCTTCAAGAATACACATTCTCTGTAATGTATGAAACAGGGCGAATACATCGGAATGCAGATTGTTTATCCCGCTATCCTGTTGACGAAGCAACCAATACGCTATCACGGACGTTTTTTCTGTGTCGCAGCTGTTGAACATTGTCGAAGAGCAACATTGGGATGCTTCTTTACAAGCCATCATTTACAAACTAGAGTCAACGCCTCACGACCCGTGCCTACGAATGTTTTCGGTGAAAGACGGGATCCTATGTCACCGTAACCTTGATTCCTTCGGATCAGACTTACTTCCTGTCATCCCAGCGCACCTGCATTTTACTGTCCTGCATCAACTTCATGGCGTTCCCATGACGGGCCATTTGGGCGTTTCTCGCACACATGATCGGGTACGACGTCGGTTTTTTCGGCCTGGACTTGCCCGCTCTGTTCAACACTATGTTGCCGCTTATGAGCCCTGTCAGCATCGCAAAACGCCCTCTGCCCTCCTGGCCGGCTACTTTCAGCTGATCGACGTTCCCACTGAACCTTTCTTTCGAGTTGGTCTCGACCTGTTGGGCCTTTTTCCGCTCTCGACAGCCGGAAATAAATGGATTGCTGTTGCCCCAGACTACGCAGCACGGTACGCAATCACACGAGCCCTCCCGACCAGTTGCGCTACCGTCTTTGCGGACTTTCTGCTGTACGACATAATATTAGTGCACCGTGCACCCTGCCAACTTCTCACCGACCGTGGCCGCACCTTCTTATCAGCTGTCTTTCTTGAAATCCTGAGGTCTTGCCATACAAAGCACAAATTTACTACTTTGTACCATCCCCAGTCAAATGGCTTCATGGAGCACCTCAACAGGACCCTAACTGATATGCTTGCCAAATACGCTGTGCCAGACCACCAGGATTGGGACATTCATTTTCCGTATGTGGCATTTGCCTACAATTCATCCCGTCACAACGCTGCTGGCTATTCGCCTTTCTATCTCCTATATGGTCGGGTCCCAACCCTATCCTTAGACACTTTGCTACCTGCGGGCATGGAATATGCCGGGGAAGCCATTGCCCGTGCCGACCATGCACGCCAAGTCGCCCATAACCCTCTACAGGCTTCACAGGAGCACCAACAACAGCTCTACAATTCTCACGATAGGGATGTGCACTTTTCCGCGAGTTCTCTCGTGCTCCTCTGGTCACCTACTCGGCGTGTGGGATTGCCTGAAAAACTGTTGTCGCCCTACACTGGACCATTCCGTATCGTTCCCCAAGTGACAGACGTCACGTACGAGATTGTTCCAACCGATCCAACGAAGTCATCGTCAGCTCCGAGCGGCACCGTTCACGTGGCTCGGCTAAAGCCCTGTTACCCCCCTTCGACATCATCTGCGTAGATTTAGCACCGGGATGGTGCTTCTACCGCCGGGGGCTATGATACATAACAGCCGCTAAACACGGCTGCATGAAAGAGGAGAACGAAGTGAGTTGTCGTTTGATGCTGGACTGGCGGCACCTTGCTCGTCAAGTTCTGTGCATTGTAAATACAATATTTACTTACATAATCCTCGCACTTTTTTTTGCCAGAAAACCAATGCAAAGTTGGGAGGTGCGAGAATTACCCGGGGAAAACTTTCCACGAAAATGCAGAGAGCGAAAAAGAAAAAGAGTCAGAATCGGGCCGCAAATAGGGATTCTCACACCAGCAATTTACAGCAAGCTTTAAGAAGTACTAATTAGAACTTACCTCAACAATAAGAGCAGAGGTTTAACACAAGGCAAGATTTATTTGATACACAAAAAGTGGAAGAAAATAGTCGATAATTGGACTATCATACGCGAAGCTTGTGGGCATTGCGGGCGTAGCGGTAGCAGTCGGTGCTCAACTGGAGCCCTCAAAAGGTAAGCGTAGGACGTCAGTATTGGGCTGATGGCTATTTAACAGAATCGTCCACAGTTTCCTTCTCAAGAAATAAAGTTTACCATCAATTCCAGTTTTAGGCACACGGCAGGCCCAACATGTCTTGGTGACTTTCAGCTGCCACCACCAGTAGCGAACACAAAACTCGTAGGCTCCCAAGGGCCTACCGGCGGCCCTGTTGCCGTTGTTTAGCGCATGATCTATCACTTGCAACTTGAAGCAGCCATGTGGCTTCAGTATCACCCCATAACATGTCAAGATTACCGACACAACATACAAAACATGCCACAACGCGCACGGGCCACTTCGGCTTGTCCTGGATTAGATTGAATCTCCATGCAATGGTATGCTTGATGCTTAAAAAAATGTGCCAGATGCCAGATGGTGTGCGCTATCATCATCAGTGGCTGGAACGAGCAGACGACATTATTGCGGCAGTTTACGGGGTGCAATAAATACTCGAGTAAAAAAAATCGTATTTTTCTTGGGCGATGAGGGGGGTGCGAGAATTATGCGAGTGCGAGGATTACGCGAGTAAATACAGTAGATTAATAAAGAATTTACTCGTAACATCATCTTTCTGAAACTTTTATGGAAACATTAGGGAGGCATGCTGAATAGTTCTGCCAATTTGCATCAAAATCTGTCAAGTTTTGAGAAAGTTTGGCTTCCAAGGCTACATCCCCCCTTAGTATTCTCGTATGTTTGCTTTTGATGTGCTTTTTTTTCATTCATACTAGCTGTTACCTGCTTTTTTTGTTAGGGCCAACAGCAGCAGCAGCAACAAGAGAAACAGGCAGACAAAGAAGATGAAAAGGTAAAGTGGCAGAGTCTCATTGCAATGTAGCAGGCCCGTCATGTAACGGGAGCACCACCCATCTCGCATGACATTTCGCACGGTCAGCGTATGTCACAGTAATGTGCTGCCCGCAGCTTTCTGCTATTCCCCACACTTCCTGGTCCTAGCTTTCGTTTGCTGCTCCCCTGATCTCTTATATTGCACCTTTAAAACGCTTGCTGTTCCTTTTTTTTTCCCCACTACCTGCTAATGCTAAATGTAAAGACCGTAAAATCCCGAGCAAGCACCCCCCTCCCCCCTTCGCTATAGTGAAGCATAATCTGACAAACTTTAGAGGCAGGAATCTTGCTCGGTCATCAAGCATAATTCAGGATGGTGGTAGAAGAGCCTTTAAGAATATAATTTAATGAAATGCTTTATTGAATGTGCATGCATTCACTGTTTTCATGCACTTCGATCGGGTGAATAAAAACAGTCGAACTTGTGGGAACGGAGAGGAGGCCACATATTTGAAATATCCCGAAGACGAGAGGGTGTCCCATGCTTGGGATTTTACGGTAGTGCGTTACCGTCACAAAACCACTTTGTGCACGCAGGCAAGTTCCTGCATTCGAATTTATTTATTTATTTGATTTGTACACACGGACACACAAAAGACACGCAGAAAAGGAGAAGGGGCAAGCTGGACCTGGAGGGACACAATGCCTGCTTACTCTTTTGGGAGAAGGGAAGTGATAGAGGAAAGAGATAGAGGAAAGAAAGATAGAAGAGGAGTAAGAGAAAAGAAGAAAGTGAAAAAAAATTATGACTTAGACAAGCATAAGTAAACTAGAAATAAAAAAAAGAGCCTATAAACTAGCCACCAAGTCCTCTTGGTCCATAAAAGTCAGTAGAGCTTGATGAGCCTGGTTGTGTCGGGAGTCACATAGTCAGCAAAGCCCTCTGCGTAGCGAATGCAGGACAGTGCACTACAGTGCACTAGATGCTCAAGTGTTTGGCAGGAACCACAGGCTGCACAAAACACACTGTCAACACGGCCTTGACTGTATAATCATTCACGCACCAGCACAGAACCTACCTTTAGTTTGTATAACAACACTCTGGAGTGATGAGCTAAGCCACGGCCACAAACACGAGGAGGGAATGATGCATTCACCATACACTAGTCAGAATGCGCCATGGAGGTGCACTGTAGCCTGAAAACACTCACGGCAGTGTTCATAAGCTGCTATGGCTGCCTAGCTTGCCCCTACTCTGTAATTTGACCTTTAGTCGTTCACTAGTAGCCAGGTTGCTGTCCGGTTACGTTAGTACGCAGTAAAGCGTGCCACTCCACTGCCTGGTTTTCTCAATGCTGTGTGCATCACTCACAGCACACTCATAATTTTTGGCACCCTTCGCAAAAAAAATGCAATATGCTGGTTTTTAAAAACTGCAGGATTACCGTAAAAAGCCGAATATAGGTAGAATCGAAAAAAAAAATGCCATAAAAAATCGAAAATTGTGGAACTATCGCTACAATTGGCAGCTGAATCAAAAGCCTCTATTGCCATCATGAGCATCAGCAGTGGCGCTGTTAGGCAAGGCTAGGCCTACAGTGTAGTAGCAATGCCATTTTGCACTGGGTATTTTTGTCAGTCTATTATTTTATTTTTCTAGTTCTTTCAGAAATTAGTAGTAATCAAGAGCAGTTTACGATAGGCTTTAAGAAAAAAAATCACAACATATTCTCGGAGTGAATGATGAGTGGTGCAAAGTGTCTGTGCATTTGTCTGTGCATCTGTCTGTGCATCCATTCGTCCATCTGTCTGTCTGTTTGTTTGTCTGATACTGCTTGTTACGTCTGAGGCACAACAAGTTCAGACTAAGAAAAGCTTCGCCCCTAAAAGTTATCGAGTATGCTGAAGCGTATGCAACCTGGCAGTACATTAGGAGTTTGGTGCATTGGAGAAAAGCATCCGATACTATAGGAGCCAAAAGATGCGCATCTGATTCTGCAGCAATAAAAAAAAATTTGTTTCTTGAACGGACTGCAGTGCACCCTGAACTAGAAACGCAACTCGCCGAATTCATTCGAAGCTGCATGCAAGGTCCCTCTGCAGTGCACCCTGAACTAGAAACGCAACTCGTCGAATTCATTCGAAGCTGCATGCAAGGTCCCTACGCGTGACAGCGGAGTGCATCTGTGTAAAAGCTATCGAGCTAGTGCGCCACTCCGGGCTCGCGAGGGCACATTACAAGGGTTTGCCAATGTGGGTGTGCCAATTTATAAAGTGGAAGGGCTTTGCGCTGAGGCGTGTGCCAAAAACTGCTCGAAGATCTCGGTAACAAGCTGGTCGAGCATCAGGGCTTTGTCATAGGGCTTCGTAGAGCTTTGCTACATGATAGGGCACATGAGCAAAAACTCCAATTTGGTTTGATATGCCCTTGAACCGGACTGTGACCGCTAAAGGATCCAAGCAAGTGAAGCGCTTGAAAACAGGCAACGAACATTTGCGATTTACAGCCGATGGAAAGAAGCTGCCCCCTTATGTAATTAATATAAAAAAAAGGGCTACGAAAAGAAGACCTCTCCCGATATGTTATCGTGGCAGCGAACAAAAAAGGATTCAAGAATGAGTCCCTCATGCTTGAGTGGATTTGGCTCGTGTGAAATCGGCGACCCGGTGCGCTTTTTCAGCGACAGAGCATGTTGGTGCTCAATTCATTTCGAGGCCACCTTACAACTGATGTAAAGGTAGTTCTGTCTCGATGGCAAGATGAACCTTGTCGTGATCCCTGGGGAACTAACTTCAATCCTCCAGCCACTGGGTGTAGTGCTCAATAAACCCTTCAAAGTTCGTGTGCGCGAACTCCACAATGAGTGGATGCTAGGCGACAATCACAAGACCCCTGCTGGCCGTCTAGAACATCAACCAGTCGCGACCATTCGTGCTGGGTGTTGTCAGCTTGGAAATCTCTCCCAGAAGAGAGGGTGCACTAGGAGGATGATGACCTCTGAGACGTAACTAGTGAGAAACAGACGTCGTCGGACTCAAGTTCGGACAAGTCTCACTGACAGCACTTTCTGGCCATCTGGCGTTTAACTACATCAAATTAGTGTCAAAATACAAAGAAACTTCACCACAGTGCAGCTGGTTGTATTGCGTACTTATCAAGGTAAGGGTGCACTGCGATGCTTTGTGATTTTTAAAAATTTCTTTTTCGAAGATTCGAAGTTGGGGGGGAAAAGGGCGGTCGATCTATATTTCGGTCTTACCTATATTCCAATATTTTCACGATAAGTATTTCTAGCAGAGCTGTGCGAATAGCAAAATTTTGGGTGTGGAGCAAATTCATATATTGAAGGGCGAGTGTGAATAGAAATGAATATTTTTCGTATATTTACAGAATATTTTCCAGATACTTGGAAGTGGAATTGCAGGGGAAAAAATTTGGAGAGGATCCCTAAGTGTTTTCTTCTGAGATAGCAGCATAAAAGCGTTTCTTCTGGCTAGATTGATGAAGCACTGGTGGAGTGGGCTTCATAGCTCTCTTATGAAGAATGAGGCAATGCAGAAGTCGAATTGTATTTTTCTACATGATTCGGTGCAGCCAAAGTATTGCTGATAACACTACACGTGATCAGCAAAGATGCTATTTCATCAGCCTCTCTTATAATTTCTGTGGAAGTCCAACTGTTCTGACGGACAAAGGTGTGCTCTCTTCAAGTCTGAAGTTTCAAATCTGTCTTGTGGACGTATATATAAGAACATATGAAATTTTGGATGCTAAAAATCTTCGGCGTCCAATAATTTTTTACTTCTTGCCAGAATTTCAGGTAAAAAAAAGGAAACAACAGAGCCCCCCCCCCTGCCCCGCCTTTGCCACACAAGTCATCTTCATGTTGGAACCAGCATTTTCTCGCATCAACACACATGCGACTGTGGCAGAGCCTTAAAGGCAGTTTTGCCGCAATACGGAAGTGTGATGGGGTGAAGCATATCAAAGATTTGAAAGGGCTATTATTTATTAGATGTTGACCATGTTTGGGACGCGAAGCTAAATGAAACAAAAACAGTTACATACATATTGTTACAGGTGAGAGATATTTATTGTACAGGCGGGTTGATAGATGGTTGCAGAAGTAAGGCCTGGCACAGAACACATTCACTTCTTTTTCCTCTACCCCACTTCAACGAAAGTCCCGTATCGATATAATTAAAATACATAAAGAGTTGTTTTCTTACAGTCTTCCAGCTAATCGCTTCTTGACGTGAATGAATTTTGCAGTGAGCTTAACTAACAGTCTCAGCTTAAATTTTCATATCGCTGACACTTGTGCTTCTTCTTTTCATAAACTTTGTATTCTGCGATACAAGCTAAAACAGGCACGCTCAGAAGCTAAACTTCATTCGTATTAAGCATAGGGTTTTCTAAAGTTAGCTCTGCAATCATTCAGTGACCGTGGGAATGATGGGTAGTACATGAATTCGCCTAGTGTTCGTACTTACGGACAGTGAATCACACTTGTGGCTTTGTTTGTAGTCGTGTTTCGGTTTCATTTTGAAGGAAAGAATGAACCCTTTTGAACTATGTGACCCTGTTCGGAATGGTAAGTCTAAAAAAATTAAGGTGGTGAAGCGCAACTGCTGAACGTTCGCTGATTTTTGTTTCGTGAGAAAACAGCTCCAAGTCACACAGACACACATGAAGCCAGAAGTACCAGGATTGGACAAATCCGTGTACTACTTGTCATTTTCATGCTTGCTGGAGCACCATGCGTTGCAGCTCCCATAGACTAGTGCCAGAGCTCTCTCCAGTGAATATAGAGCAAACTCAATGATATTGAGCACTAATTAGGCTTAACTCGAAATACACTCGCGCTGTCTGGGATCTTCACACCAGCCACAATACTGATGCGCTTCAAAGAGTTCAGCACAAGGCTGTTAAATTTATTTTTTTCTAAAGTCTGTAGCACCAACTCACCAACAGTTTTCATAAATTCTCATGGTATACAAACCTTGAAGTTACCACATAATATACGCAGGCTTAAATTTGTGTTTCTCCTAAAAAATAACAAACTATATCTTCAACGTTCTCCATACCTCAGACCATTAGCAACAAGACTAACCAGGCATCATCACCCTGAATCCTTAACTCCATATCAAAGAAGAACTAACACATTCAAGTTTTCTTATTTTTAATCGCACTATTGACTAATGGAATGCACTGCCGTTGTCATTGATTAATTCAACTGAATCAATTGACCTAATTTATTTTCAATATGTAATGTGGAAGTTGAATTATATGTGTTTATTATTTGTATTCTTTGCCTTTGCGCTCTCTGTGTTTTGTTATGTAGTTTTGGCCCTCCTGCCTGGGCCCATGTGGATCAACAGTATGTTTTCCAAATAAAATGAAGTTAAAATATATCGTGGACCATTTGCATGCAATCCTGTGCATAGCATAGCTCGTTTAAGGACATTTATCACTCTTGGTAAGACTGGAGCTTGGCCACACGTCTTTTCTTACCTTATCTTGTTTTGGCCATATTTCACAGCAGAATGAGGAGCTCCTGCAGAAACTGAAGCTCTCTGAAGACGAAAATGCCCTTTTTCCTTCGACTACCAAGAACGTCAAGTCGGATGCCACGACTGGGAAAGAGGCGACAACTGCACCTCTAGACGCAGGCGATGTCAAAACAACCTGACCTAACACGCATTCTTGAAAAATTTTTTTACATTTCGTTCACTTGTTTTTTGGACTGCAAGTTTAAAATAATCTTTTGTGAAGAGGCTTTGCCAGGTATCGCTGCTATATTGAGCGGAATGTACATCTTTCGAACTCTCAGTGTATGTCAACTGCTCAAAGAAAGTTGTCAGCAGTGAATACATTTTCACAGAAGGATTCGCATAAAGGTATCCTCCTTTTTGAGATGTGCTGGAACAGTTCAATGTCTGGTCTGTGTGTTCTGTAGTTGTTATTGTTGTCATTAGACCATTCTGTGTTTGTGCTAACTACAGGCAGGACCGAGTGGTCTTGCAAATTGTTTCGGCAAGTGGTGCCAGGGAGTTGTCTTGGAAGGCAGATCAACCAGTTAGAAGGCAACAAGGTTTAGATTTCATTTTGTGTGGTTGACGCAAAGGTCTGAGAGAAGCTGTAGGCAGTGAAACATTCCTAGTAGTTTTGTTGCAGATTTTTCATCAGTTGTTTCGCCATTGTACTGTGCACTTGGGATTACACCTGTTTGCTTGTAAATGTATTGGTATAGGAGTTTGATGGGGTGTGCAAGGGCTAGGTTGTTTGTATGAGATTAAGAAGGCTGTATTTATGCTCGGTGTTTGCGCATGTGCAGTTTGTGTAAGAAGATTTGAAACTGCTCACTCTATTATTGATGAGGCTTGCCGCTAGGATCGTGAGCATGTCTTGAACACCAAAACTCAAGCTAGCGAGGAGCCTCATACTTCTTGCCTCACAGATTTTGTGTAAGGTGAGAAGACACGCAGAGGTACAATTACTCCTGGTTGAGTCATGGCACCTAGTTATGTGCAGAAGTAGGCAGCATTGTACCAGGTCATCTGTGGAAAGCTTTGGAGCTTCAGAAATCGGTCACGACAGGCCTGATTGCACGTATTGGTGTCTTGAAGCTCTTGGCAAAAGCATTACAGTCTTTGCAGGAAGTTTACAAAGCACAAAATATCTGAACAAAACTGGCGGGGGTGCACACGACCAGCGCAGTGCTACGCTGCCACACCAGTTGTGATTGTTAATCGAATGTGAATGCAACTTTCTCACTAAATGCATATCCTGTATACTTTTGCCACTGAGTGTACCTCGTGCTCAATATAAGCAGCGTATTGTGAAGAGAGCTAGGTACAGCACTCACAAATGTGTGTTTTTACGGCACAAGCAGCTAGCGACAAAAGTTTGCCTGATGATCCTGCAGAACACACCCGCTGTCTAAAGCAAAGCGCACAGGCAACAAATTAGCGTGGAACTTTTTTTTCTACAGTTAACACATTTCAAGAAAATGTTTGCACACATGTATGAATGCATGGCAGAAACATTGCAACTTCATACAGAGCCTTAAAAGATAGGCGGCGACTGTGAAAGAGTGGGTAAGTCAGCCATCACAGTGTGCTTTCTCGAGATCTCGAACGAAATATATATATACATATATATGTATGCACCGTTATCATAGTGCAAATTTCTGGTAACTGATTAATTACTAGCAGCTTTTCTCAACAAGAAACAAGAGGTATCTTGTTCCAATGTTTTTCTAGTCAGGTTTGCTTTGAGTTACTTGTTTCAGCTGGCAGACTTTGAATGAGTGCCCTTCAGCTAGCAACAGTGAGGACACATGACATGATGCTGAGTCGTCCAACCAAATGGTTGTTCTTATTTGCAGCAAGTAGTCAATAAAAAACGTCAATTTGAGTGAAGTTTGCTATTGCAGTTTTCATATAACCAAGTACCTGACAAACTCTTGTCAGTGTGAACTGCAACACAAACCAGTTTTAGAGCAAAATGAAATGCTTCTCTTTTTTTTTTGCATTAACTGTACAATAAAGTGAAGATAGGTTGATAAGTTGCACTTAAATTTCATGTGACGAAAAAAAATCCTCAATTTCACCGAAATGGCAAAGCAATTATTGCAATATCAGCACACTGAAATACTGTACGAAGTAAGGCTAGCAGCTTTAGGGTAACGTAGCTGTGCTCTATGCTCCCGAATAGCAGGATTCTGCCGATAAGCCCTTGGTGTTGAGCTGCAGCATGTCTGATACGTAGCTCCATGTCATTCCTACTTGTCAACATGCATGCGAGTGTGCTTTTTCTTCAGTGCAACGAGCATTTCGCTGCAGCCCTTCGGCTGTTGTTGGGACGATACGCAATGCACATGGAATGAAGAATATGAGTGAAATGACTCTCCGGTCAAGCTTGCTTTTCAGTTTGTAATTTTAAAAACTGGCCCTATGTTTCCAGACTGTTCACTCTCTTTTTTAAGGGGGTGTCTGGGAAGCCGACTCCAAAGCTAGCTCTTTTTAGTGAATGTCTCCCTCTCCACCATCATTGACGATGGAGAAGGAGACAAGACCTCTTTTTATTCTTATAGTTTCACCCAGCCAGACAGATTTCTGTCTATGTTTACCCTTAAAACATGGAGTGAAGCACATAATCTAGATATCTGCCCATGTGCTGGAAAAATGTCAGCGCTAACTCAAGGTGAGGGCCTTGCACCATCTTGCAGGCATTGTATTAGCAATTTTCCACAGCACTGATGTGCCCCATACATATAACCTTGACTGAGCTTAAAGGTTAGGTTCACAGAACCAGGCGTTTTCTGGGATCCTACCTGGAGGAGCAGTGCTCTTGCTCTAAAAATTTTTAACAGATAATTTTGCTTTTGCAAGCATTTCAACAGATGTATTTCTATTAATTAGGGTAGCAGCCTGAGTAAAATTTTTTGACGTGCCATTACATTTGAAATACAAGAAAAAGCCATATGCCAAAGTCCATGACGCCATACTAACATATATCGGCACTGTGGTTTCACCACAAAATTTTAGTAGCGGAGGTCTAAAGTTCGGTTAATCTTCGAGAAATCAAGTCCTAAATATATGAAATAAACTATCCCTTTCATGTTATTCTTTAGCAGTCTTAACCTATTCAGTGTTTCTCTGCAGTGTCCCAGGTAACACATGCGATGTTAGATTATTTGATTTCCAGCTGCGAGTTTGACACAAGTGTGTACTATCATGGGATGCACAGATGGGCCACTTGAGTATTTCTCTAAGGTAATCTAGGTTGTAGCAATACATGTCTGCAGAGAAGTAATGTTTGAGCCGTGGAGACAACTTAGGAAGAATTTCTAGCGAAGCAACAGGGTGTTTAGCATGGCTTGCACTCACTCTATACTGTATATATATATATATATATATATATATATATATATATATATATATATATATAATAAATACTGCAACCCACAAGTGGGGTTTCAGCAGAGTGGGTATACGTTTGTCATGTTTTAAAATTGGCACACACAATGGAAATAAAACGGATAAACTATGTACAGGTGTACAGGTTTTCAGAAAATAGAAAAAAGAAAGACAAAAAAGATGATAATTTGCAACAAAGAGGCATAAGGACATATAATAAAATCAAATCAACAATGCATTGAAGATGACCACTAGCATAGGATAAACACTGCAGTGAATTAAATAAACAGCACTCGTACATGTAATAGAGTTCACACACTTACTGCTGGAGCAGCATAGAAAAAAGATTCAAAGATGACTGCAAAACAACATCGTTATTAAGATTATTTCACTCGGTAATTGTCTAGGAGAAAATAAATATTTGAATGTGTTATTATGGGTAGGGAAAGAAGCCAATGCGAAGGCGTGCCTCTGCTTTTTGACATATCCTGTCAAAAAATGAAGAATGCGCGATAAGTCTTGCTTAAACTAAGCTTTAGCTTTCTGAAACGAATTTCCATCGCAATACTTTGTTTCTCTGTGTTCGAGGGGTAGGTTGCCTTTTGCTTATAAAGATGTTATTGAAGTGTGGCCGATACTTATAAATAAGTCTAACAGCTAATTTATTAATTTTTTGACTTTGTTGATATTCGTTTTAGTGTGATGCTATTAAATTAGAGATGCGTAATCTGCCTTGAATCCAGTAAGACAAACGGCAGGAGTGGAAAGCTTGAGAGCTTGTGTAATATAGGAGAGTTTGTAATTTCACAAGCTTATTACACTTTTTATATGTCTCGTTCAGTTGGGGTCATGCGAAATCGAAAGACCAAGGTAATTTTAGCATTGTACCTCCTCCAAAAGAAACATTATTAGCTGAATATCTGAAATGAGGAGGGCTACCTTTGTGAGAAACTTTCATAAAAACAGTCTTTTTAAAATGAACTGACATCTGCTGTTTATCGCACCAACGAATATCCTTTCGAAATGCATCATTCAAATGTATTTAGTCTGCCCGGTTTTCCACTTTTGAATAAAGAATGCAGCCATCAGCATTATAACTCGATGTTTACCAGTATATCATGTGAAATATTGCTGATAAACAACAAAAATTGGAGTGGCCTGAGCACTGAGCTATCAACAACAGATGCATGGTACTGTATGTCAGATTACCACCAGTGATTGCAGCTCCATCTATTGGCATGGTGTTCAAGCAAAATAAAATATAATAATTTTTTCATATGGAAGTGCTAGTAATTATGTAAAAGTTACCAACTTTAAGTGGTTAGGGATTCCATATATACTGAAAAAAGGCTAAAGAAAACAGCAGAACTCTACAAACTCTGTTTTGTGTTTACTATCCTGGGTTTTTCTGCAACAGCAGGTTCTTTTGTTAGGGGTAAAACACACAAAGAACAATAATGTGACAGCTAGTAGAGCGAAGTACTCATTACTACTTTTTTACTGAAACGAAGTTGCCAGTCATTATCACCGTCTAATGTGTATCCACAAGTGTTTGTGTGACTCGTGTAAGTGTCACTTCAATGAGTGCCATCATGCATCTGTACAAAGTGCTGTTTGTGCCCATATAATGTTGGCCGAAATTTCTAAAATGACGGAAGTTTGCAGTAAACGGATCTCAAATCTGTATTTTAGCCAAATGTTGCATCTTCTCAATTCACTTTGTACTTCGCGTTCCACTTCACAGGTGCTAAAATTACATTACGTACACTATTTTCTCCATGTGTATGTGCGTTTGCCATTGTTGCATAGTGCTTGAGTACAGCTGTCATCAAATGTTTGCAGACTGCGATAACTAGAAAAAGCCGAGTATATGTGCAGAGACTGCGTGCAGCCTGCACGCAGTAACTTAAATTTCTAGCTTGTACATTTGTGGTCATAGTTGTGTACAGTTTTGATGGCTGCTGGGAAAACCAAGTGTTATCTCACATCATTTGGTTCATAAACTTTTGTCAGATTCTAAACAAGTGATGAATGTCACTGCACTTACGTGCGCTTCGTATTTGTGTTATCTCCTGTTTTCGACATGTACATAAGGCACGTCTCATAGTTGTTACTTGTTAGGTTGTATACTTACTAATGATTGGTTGTTCACTTTAGCTCCATAAACTGGGCCTCAATGTTTCTCTCTATGAAAAATCTCCATTACAACTGCAGCTATACTTTGTTCAATTTTCTGCCATCTATATCCTCTTCAATTTCATAATTTGTTATCGTCTTGGCAGTTTGAAAGGACGCATTGGGTACGCAGTGGTGAGTCTCGTTGATCAATTGAGAGAAGGAGCACATGTCATGCTCAAGCATTCTGCGCCATTATACTCTCACAGTAAACTCTTTTTCATTTTTATATCGGCGAGTGAATTCTACTGAGATTAGAAGGTTATGTTGTTTGTGACTTGAGCGTTTTACAGGGGCAAGTCGTCTCACCGGGCATTGCATTTTGTTTTACTTGTTTATGAAGCCTGCTTATAATAAATTGGCAAAGGGGGTGACACTTCCATCATGTTTTCCCTTGTTTAAATTTTTTTCACGCTGTTTTCGAGGACGGCTTCAATATTACATGCGAACACTGATGGACCGTTTCATGCCAACATGATGTAGAATCGGCAAATGTTGGATACCAGTTTTTATTGAGATGTAGCAGTTATTTGCTGGCTGATTAAACTTAGAATCCAAGCAACCACTTACTGATTTATGTTGAAAAAAGCAGTAAAATTCCTGCCCTAAGGCAGTTAACGCACAACTGCCATGTGATGTAGCAACTTAAGGTTGTTGTGCTTCACGGCTTTCACAAAATCTTTTGATTCAGTTCTTTCCTACTGCAAGCTCTCTTTTCATACACCATCGTGACGATAATACGATGTGTAAAATTTTATAATTGTAGTGCTTCTAACAAGTTGGGCTTCCTCTGATTTTTAGCCTGTCGGACCGTGACAGCATGTTGCTAAAAGTTCGACCCTAGCAGTCGAGCTTCTACATAGTTTGATGTCTTTTACGTCATGCAGATAGAAGGCGCAATTAAGTCCACACCAGTCATGTGAACCATGGAACTTGCTTTATTTAGTACATGTGGTGCCATAGCTTTTACATTTTAGTATCCACTGGACTGCAAGGCCCATTTGCTTGTAAATAAATATGTTGGAAAACAGGAAAGCTTTTTGTTGAGTATCTGATTCTGCATTGTTCTGTGTAAACTGCTAAGTTAATCTTAATCAGACCTCACTTGTAAACAACAAATGCACGTTGATAACAAATGTTTAGCTTTTTGTGAGCTAGTTATATAATATTCAGAATGGCAAATGCCTAGAGTTTGTGGTTAACCATCTCGTATAGAAACACACTGGGTGTTATTTCTATACATTATTCTCTCTCACATGCACATGTTGAAGAATAAGAGTTGACGTGCAGTTGTTATGTGATGTAAGCTCTGTAGCTTGCATGCTGTAAGTTAAGCAAAGGACTGCCGGAATGGCTGAAAAGAACTCTTTTGTTTTGCTCTGAAGCTGAATGAACTATTACTGATGGTGATGGTGCTCTTCGGTTAAGTGAAATCACCAATTTATTTTTCGCTTCTTTCTTCCATTTATTATGTGAGACTTGGAAAGGCCATGATATAGAGCTTATTTTCATGCGCAATGCACCTGTGACGTAAGCTCAACCTCTTTTAGTGAAAAAAAATTTCCGAGTCACAGAATACTATGTTCACATACTACAACTAGACAGGCTGAGCTCACGGAGTTTCAATGAAGGAGCTGTGTGAAATGTACAGTTTATCATTTCAGTTTTGTTTGATGCAGTGCATCAAAAATGAAGTCATCATCTCAAGATGCGACATGGAATGTACTAATCTTGAAATAGCTGGCTCCAAACTTGATTATGTTTGCTGGAACGCTCCCAAATGTAGTTGAATTGTGCAACGAGACAGTGTAGCCAGGTTTCACATCAACTGTGCTCTACAGTCTTGGTTGCCTTGCCCTGTGATTCACCACTTACAATCCAACTGTGTAATGCAAATAATTCACCAAATATTATACATGACATGGCATCATCTTTGTGTGAATAACTGAAATTCAGCATGGTGCTCTAAAAAAGTTACGGAGATTTCACATTACTTAGCAATACACATGCTATTGCTGTGTGAAGCTGATATTCAGAGTGTAAAATGTGTGAAAAAAATGCACGCTCTTGCTAAAATGCTTCTTGTCTGATAGTGGTAAATGGCGAATTCAAAGTAACACGGACACCAAAATGAACATGTTTCAACTCTCAACTGAAGCTTTTTCTAAATAGGTATGAAAGCGGTGGCTTTGATCAGGACATTAAATTAGCAAGATCAATGTGTCAAATCATGTATGACTTGTCATGCTTGTCAGGTCAAAGATGGGCACACACTTGACAACTCCAGATTGTTTATAAAAGACCGCTAATCACCATGCTGATGAACCAGGTTTCAAGGACCTGTCTAGTTTCTTGCGACTATGTTAACAAGCAAACAAACATGAAAGATTCAGAAGCTCCAGAACTGAACACTCGCGTGACCTACAATAATACCATGGCTTTGTGCCTCCTATTACAGAGAAACTGTATATGGCTAAGTGAAACTGAAATTCATCTGTTCTATGCACACAAAAGCTCTGCTATCTACCACTGGGCCACTATAAGAAAAGCTGCTGTGAGGCCTAGTTGCTATGACTTCACGAATGTTCCTGCTGCCAACTGGACGAATGACAACTGAATAGACTTGCACAAAGGGTGATGCACTCCTCACCACGAATCACCGCGCATGGACCTTTTCTCCATAATTTTTCCATCAGTTCCTGGTAGCATGAACAGTCATGAAGTGGTCCATTGAAAGTCAAAAAGAATAGGCTAGAGGTAAATACTAATTAAGATTGCTGGACAGACATAACCAATAATTGAGAAAGACTTTAGGGACTCTTGAGATTACCGTGAACTGGTCCACTAAAAATAAAAAAGAATAGGCCAGAGGTGAATGTTAATTAAGATTGCTAGACAGACATAATCAATAATTGAGAAAGACTCTGGGAACTGTTGAGATTATCATGAACTCGTCCACTGAAAATCAAAAAGAATATGCTAGAGGTAAATGCGAATAAAGATTGCTGAACAGACATAACCAATAATTGCGAAAGACTCTAGGAACTCCTGAGATTACCGTGATATGGTACACTAAAATCAAAAAGAATAGCCTTAATATTGCTGGACAGACATAACTAATAATTGAGAAAGACCCTAGAAACTGTTGAGATTATTTTGCATTTTCTGCCAGTGTTTTGTTCGTTTTTGCTATGTAGCAAGTAGTTCATTTGAATAATGTGTCACTTTTATGTGCCATGTTATAACATGGAGATTTTGACATTTAAAGTACAAGAATTATCAAGAAATAAGATGGCAGTTGGATAGTTTTAGAAGCGAGATGGCTTTCAAAACAATTTGTACATATGTGTGCTAATATAGTTCTTATAGTGAAATGACTGTTGCTCACAGCTATGGATTGTACATAGAATGCATCAATTTAATCTATTTGTATATGTTACTGCAACGCTGTGAGCAATTTTGTGTGATGTATCATTTATTACGAGACCTCTTTGCTATAGGAATAATGGCAAGTTTAGTATATCTATTATAGACAGTACATCGGCAACAGGACAGTAATAGTCAGAAATGATTCCCACAATTAGTATCACATGTGCTAAGACCCCATGCTTCAGTCTAGCTAGCCAGAAGAACAAAAATAAGAAAAGTGAGGAAAATTACTTGCTGTTATGTTCATGCATATTCGTCCTAAGTTTGCGCAGTGCTTAGGCAACAGGGTAAATGCTCTAGTCATGGTGCAAAGAGCAGATCATTTAGTCACATGCACCTTTGTAGGTGCAATTTCCCTGGAAATCAATTAATGCAGTACTGTATGGGAGACTGATGGTCATCTGCCAACCTGAAACATAACCGGTCGGATGAATGTGTCCATTGAACTTTGCCTTGATTACAGAGGTCTGCTCAACTTTGAATACTATCTCAAGTGTTGGCATACACTTAACGAAGTGTTTGCCCCATAGCTCCTTGCACCTTAATTGCTGTGACTAGGGGGATGTTGAGGCGTTTGTTATACTCCCCAAAATTTTGTTATTTTTAAACTTTTTGAATAACACTGAAGTATTTACCCGCATTCACATCAACCAATAGATGCCAAAGCTAGCTGTTGACACAAGGACACTCTCGGCCGAAAAAAGCTCTAGGGCACAGCCCTTCTTGTAATGGCAGAAATGCTAAATTTAAAAGTTTAGAACTGTATTTCTTCCGTTAGTGTGAAACAAGCTGCTTTGATCCAGGAGCCTATATTCATACTTTATTTGCACTAGTTGTTGACAGACCTGTGTAATCAATCGACCTTGACCTCGTGGCAGCCGCTGTAATGTTTTGTCACTATTGACCATTCGATAACTCTATTAAACACTTTGTAAATATGATTGCACGTATATGCCAACAGTTGTGATTACATTATTGAAGTAAGCGACCCCTGAAGCATAGAATAGAAGGGGAGGACATTTGCTGTGTTTGTATAGTAGTTACATTACCGAATACCAATGCCCTCCACCACTCTTTAGTTTGCCTGGCCCTTCTTATAGGGTTGCCCATGCAGCATGGTTTACTGTCCACTTTGCTACCACTGAAAGCTTGGGAAACAAGAATTCTAGTTGTTCAATTGGTTGCTTGCCTTATGTAGTTACAGGTTCCTGAATGATTGTTGTAAATATGCTACTGCTCTGTTTGTTTCTCTCACTTGTTACACCCAAGTTTGCTTGGGTTTGTTCTTTTTCACCTCAGTGTTGTTTGTGCGTGAATCTGCCGTGTGTTCTGTAATTTTTTGTGCATGTGTTCAAAAAGATGTTGGGATACCACGTTCATTGCCAGAGTGCATAGTTACAGCTTATAATTTGAATCAGTTTCATGACAAATTTTATTTATAGTACATGTGCTTTGTGGAAAACTGCTAATGTTAAAGCTTTAGACCACATTTCTGAGTTGATAAAGGACTGTGTTTGCAGCAATAAGGTGGCTGTCTGGGCTGGGTGCTAATACAATTTTTGCAGGGGATACTTTGTCAAACACAAACCTTGAAAAGAAAACAAGATAAAACAGATTGCACACCAAATTATTGTTCTCTTCAAACATTCTGCATACCCATAAAAAAGTTTTCTTCGTGAAATGTGCTCAGTGGTTGGTCTTGTTGCTATAATTCTTTGCTCATGCAAATTGACACTATGTAGTGGAAAATAAACTAGAGGTTTTGACTGTGTCATCTATTTGTAGTCACTGGGTGCTTAAAGGAGCCGTGTAAGATTTTCTTAGTAATCATTGATTGGCTTCATTAAAGAAGTTTATTGCCTGGCAAATCAACTGCTGCAAAAGTTTTTACGATTCGTCAAGTTTGTGCTGAGCTACAGGGATTTGTAACACACCTTAAGCACTTTCCTCATTGTTCAAACCTTTGAGCGTGCTGAGAGGTGCCTGGCGGAAGGTGGGGAGGAGGTGACAAAGAGGCAAGAACTTACTACTGTTTGGCAATGCGGGCCGTGACCTTGAACACTTCCTTCTTTGAATGTGGGGCCGAATTCTATTCATAGCGATCTCGATCACATGCTGGCGGGCACATAGCATCTTGTGGTGGCCCTGGTAACTATGCGACCCGCAATGCTCAAAACAGCCAATGGCGTTGGAGTTTATGACACCATTTGCTGACAAAAGAGCAAGTGGTTTCTCACTGACTGAGAATTTATTGTAAATTACAGGCTGTGTGCCGTGCTGTAATGTAAGGCTCACATGTATTAAGGAGCCTCAGCTGCCTATCCGCAGTGTTTTCTGACCACGCTTACTAGTGTTGTGGAGTCCCTTTTTAACAGTGATTGAATAGCTATGCTGAGCAGCTTGCCTAAGTTTTGGATCTCCCCTGACCACTCCTCGCTTTGATCATTTTCTAAACCTTGTTTGTCATAGCACACCATTCTGATCAAAATTATTTTCACAACACATTCCTCTCTACCTACCTGCTGTGGCAACTTGCCAAGCCCCAGGAATAATTTCTGACTAGCAGCAGCCACAATCTCAACTTTCAGTACCGTACAAGTAAAGGACTATAGCCATAGACCATTATTGCTTTGGTTCTGTGTGGCTGTGCTTCATTTTTGTTAAATATGCTTTGGCTGCTGGCCTTAAGACATACACTTCTGTGGTGCACTAAGCATTAATTAAAGCCTTACTTCAATGCAGCTGCTCTAATCATTTTCAGAGCTGTAAGTAGCCTAGGAAAATGCAATTTTGGCTTTGCATTGTGCTGCTTTTAAAGTGCAAATGTCAAACATTTAGCAGTCAAAGGGCTTTGAGAAAGATTCTTGTGAAAAATGTATAAACTCCACAAAAATATATTAACATTCAAGTACACATTAACTTGATTGTTGGCAGAAATTTAAACTTAGAGTGGCCCAGCAACATTTTTTGAACAATAGAAAGTTTTCACATCATAGTGGCAGTGGTATTGTGAATGGGTTGGTCAGCTTTTATTCTGCTGCATTCAGCAAGGAACCCATGATGCCTTGTAGAGAATCACTCAATCTCAAATTTCGCAGATGTGAACCTCTTTTTCTTACATATGGCTTTGTAAACTAGCATGCATATGCCAGTCCCTGACAAAGGGAAGAAAGGGATTGCATTGGACAAGGCACTGTTGGGAAATCCCGGCCCCGGACAAATTGAACTGCATTTTCCAGTTCCTTGTCAGGACACTGAGAAGCTTGGCAATGAATCAAAGTTGCAAGCATGTGGAGTATCATTAGCACCCTGTTTGGGGAGTAGCAATTTTCATCAATATATTGTAGCTTTTGTTCTTTCCTTTGCTTTTGCCAAGCATGAAGGAATGTCAAGGCCTTTTTTCTTTTTTTCCTCCACTTTTTTTTTCTATATCTGTCCTGGACAAACTTGGATAGTCCCCACTTTGTGGTGACACCTAACTTAAAACTACCAGCTACCACAATAAACACTTACATGATGTGCAGCTTGAAGTATAGGAATCAGTTCGACACTACAGTTATTTGCAGTGACATAAAGCACATGCCACAACAATTGCTTTAGTCGACACGAAGTGCTTTAGTGAAATACCTAAATAGGCAAAAAAGAGCAGGGGTGTAAGTCTCAAGAGACAGTATTGTTCTCGCTTGATGCTCATGAAAATGGGTGACTTACCGTTTCTTTCTCCATGCATCTTCCTCGTTCAAAATCTCTAGATATTTCATCACCGGTGTGCTTGAACGTTCCCTGGATGCTATTCACAGAGCCTGTTTGTCGCTGCTCAAATGTAATGCATGCACAAGTTAAACTTCATTATGAATACATATTCCATTGTGGTGTTATTTACAAAAAGCTACTTCACACATGTGTGATGTTTTGGAACAGCGGTGTGCACATGTCAGCGCAAATGCTTTCCTTGATGTGTACCATTGCAGGCGAAGCCTTTGCGGCCGCTTCGCATTCGACTCGAGTCTGGGCGTGTGCGTGCCTATGCAAAAAATAGTTGTGCCCGATGTGCAAATGCTTAAAAGAATGTGTTCTTTGGCAACGTCTTGCGCCTTCAGTTGGCGCTATTGTGCTTGGATACAAGGCTTGTCACAATTTGCTGTAAACTATGCACTGTGCTTTGAATACACCTGGTCTCACCCACCACTCATTGAAATGTGCTTCAGTGGACAGAAGCACGCTCTGTGGTGCTTGTAGCATTCAACTGTGTTGTTTTTATCTTTGTTTGTGGTTGTTATACTTATCGTTTAGCTGTGCATTCTTGTACTTAGAAGCTTCATACATGAACCTTTCTTTGAAATAAAATTGAATGATTGCATTCATGTGATGCCTTTGCATTTTCTTTTCTATGGGTTAAGCAACTAGAGGCCTAAAGGGATTGCAAAATAAATCTAGTTAAAGTGAGACATTGCATTCTTTTTGCATATGTGAAATGTAAGTGTGCTGGCCATGCACGATCTTGTCACATTGCATTGGCAATAAAGAGTCAACAGAGTGTGAGAACTTCTGTTCAATATGGTGCTTATGTTTACTGAAATCGCAGCATGTCAAGCAAGAAGGCAGGCTAGCATCTCGAGCTCGTCATTAAATTTTTTCGCTTTGTCTCTGAAATCCAGCATGCTGCTACAGCAGTAAATGCCTGAAAATCTTTACCTCATTGCATTATTGAATTCACCCACCAATATTAATTAAAATGTGGCAACCCAATTACTTCTCCTGCTAAAGGAATAGCCCTGCCTGCACAGTCTATAATCTCCTCTGACAGCGGGGTCATTGGCTGTCTGGCTTATGAGGCCCATCTTGAGTGAGACCCTGTTAATTGCAGGCGTTTTTCCTCATCTACTTGGCAGCACCAACTGGCCCAAGTAAGCACAAAGTTGTTCATATTTTTACTAGTTTTAATCACCCTCTATCTAGCGAAAACAGTATTTGTGATACTGTCAGAACATGGTATAGCATGGGCGTAGCTGGGGTGGGGGGAGGCGTTGGTGTTAAAGCCTCCCCAAATTTTTGAATTTTGGTTGGATATATATACATGCACAAACACTGACACACGTTCGATCTGACATAAATTATGGTTGAACACACCGCCCTCGAGAAAAATGTCTGGCTACTCTGTTGTAAGATATTCCATTTGCAGATTTTTTAGTCGTGGCAAAGCAGCAACCCAAGGTGTGTAACAGGTTAACGTAGTCATTGGCAGGATGCCATATTCTCTCATATGTCATGAATGAAATATTACTTTCTACTGTTTCTGAAACTGGAAGCACATCGCAAGGAGCTCTATAGGGCATCGCGCTGAGCGACAAATTCTGCCGGAGTATGTGTGAGAGTTTGATAGCCTGCAGGGTTATTTCTTGGGTTTGTATCGCCATGGCACTGCCACCACTGGACACTGTGGTTGAACCATTGGTGTAGATGTGTACGTGCTTACTGTAAATTTTGTGCAAGAGTAATAGGCTCAATTGTTTTAGTGCAGGTGTGGGTGAATTTGTACTTGTGGGTGGGTCATGCACTATAGGGCAGAGCCTCGTGCAACAAATTTTTTGGGGTGGGGGGAGGGAGTGTGCTCCACCTTGGTCAAACATGGCGGCCGGGCAGGCACCTGTCGAGGGCCGTTTTTGCAACGCATGGTGTCGCTGCAGTTCTGAACAGGCGGTATACGGTTTTGTAGAAACACATCTCAGGGACATGGAACAACCTCCGAACAAACCGGACTACACGTGGGAATTTTGTATTAGAACAGAAGGCAGCAGAAAGGGGGGTAGTATTAGAGCATTCATTCATAAAAGTACAGACTGGCAAAAGGTCAAGCAGGAGTGCAAGGAAGATTTATGGCTAAAAGGGAAAGTGGCAGGTCAAATGACACTCCTTGGTTTCGTGTACTTGTGGACAAGAGCAAAGGCCAGAGAGGAAAACCAGGCAATGGTAGAGTGTATATCAAAGGACATTCAGGAGTTAGGAAGAGAATGCGAGATAATTATACTAGGAGATATGAATGCGCACATAGAAGATATAGATGGGTATACCAACCCGACAGGCAAAATGATCATGGATATGTGCAAAAGGCTTGATTTGATCATTTGCAACAATACCGAGAAGTGTGAAGGGCAAATAACATGGGAGAAAGGAAGGCTTCAGTCGACGATAGATTATGCACTGATGTCACATAGGATGTATGATAAGCTCAGGGGAATGCACATAGATGAAGGTGGCTCCAGAAGTCTGGGTAGTGATCACAAACGTATCAAGCTAAGTTTTGGAAAAGCAGTGAAAGTGGGAAGGAGACAAGATGAACAACAACAGGAAAATTTTTATCCAGAAAGGCAAATTGAAATAGTCACTAAACAAATTGAGAAAGTTATCACGGAGAATAATAAAACAGTGTGGACATACACGAATCAAATTAGGCTGTTTGAGCTAGAGCTTGCTAAGACGAGTGACAAGTCACCCCGGAAAAAAAGACACAAACCCAAAAGTTGGTGGGATGAGGAAGTTAAGAGAGGCATAGCAAAACGTCAGGAAGCCTCTAGGGAACACAGACATGCTAAGCAGCGGGGTGAACCGACAGATGACGTTGAAAGAAAATGGGAAATCTTTCTAAGCTGTAGAAGGGATACATCCCTTCTGATCATGAAAAGATTAGAAGAAAGGAAGCCCAGTGGCTGGCAGAAGTAGATAAAAAAGATAGAAAGGCAGCTGCGAAACTTTGGAACCATCTAAACTCCCTAAGAAATGAGACGAGCCTAGAGCAGAGGTTTATAACTACAGCCAAAGGTGCTAGGCTAGAAGAGGACGAAGCTATTGAATTTATAAGAACAAGGGTGACAGAAAAATTTCAACAAAGAAGTGCTTTATGCACCACAATAGACAAGGATGAATCAAGTGGTGCAATGGCTCCATTTTCCCAACGAGAGTGGGAAAGGGCTGAGAAAAGGGTTCCTGGTAGTACATCAACAGGCCCAGATGGCATTCCAGTTATGCTGATAAAGTCATTAGGTCCGAAGTCTAAGCAGGCTTTGAGAGATGCAGTGAGCAAACTAATAATCGATAGAGAAGCTACCGATAAATGGAAACTTAGCAGGATGAGCATGATCTATAAAGGAAAGGGGGACAAAGCTGACATAAACAACTACCGTCCTATAACAGTGACATCAGTGGTCTACAGTCTGGCGATGCAGATTATAAAGGAAAGACTGCAGGCATGGATAGAGGATGAGGGGGTGCTGGGGGAACTGCAGAATGTGTCTCGGAAACACAGGAGGTTGGAAGACAATCTGTTCTCACTGAGGCAGTGCATTGAAATAGCAGAAAAGGAACACAGGCTTCTGTGGCTAGCATTTTTGGATATCAAGGGTGTGTACGATAGCGTGGTTCAAGAGGAATTGTGGGAAATACTGGACACACTAGGCGTGCAACATGTAGTCACTAATCTTTTAAAGGATATCTATAAAGGTAACAAGGTAGTTATAAAGTGGGAAAAACAGGTATCCAAGCCAGCAGAGGTAAAACGGGGCTTAGGCAGGGGTGTTCCCTGTCTCCCTTATTATTCATGATGTACCTACAAGGATTAGAGGCCAAATTAGAGGGAAGTGGACTGGGCTTCAACCTCTCTTTAGTCAAACAAAGAAAACTTATTGATCAGGCACTACCAGCATTAATGTACACAGATGATATAGTGCTAATGGCTGACAACAAGGAAGATTTGCAGAGATTGATGGACATCTGCGGTAATGAAGGAGATAGGTTAGATTTTAGATTGAGTAAGGAAAAATCAGCAGTCATGATTTTCAATGATAATGAAGGTAGTGAACTTAGAATACAGGCGGTCACGTTATACAAATATCTGGACGTATGGATAAGCAATGGGACCGAGTACCTGAGGGAACACGAAATATACGTAACGACTAAAGGTAACGGAAATGCAGTGGTGATGAAAAATAGGGCACTGTGGAATTACAATATATATGATGTTGTGAGAGGAATAAGGAAAGGGGTCATGGTTCCTGGGCTGACATTCAGCAATGCGGTCTTGTGCATAAGATCAGAAGTTCAAGCAAGATTAGAAATTAAGCAACGTGGAATGGGTAGGCTTGCTTTAGGAGCTCACGAGAATACACCAAATCAGGGAGTACAACGTGATATGGGATGGACATCATTTGAGGGCAGGGAAGCTAGCAGCAAGATAAAGATTGAGAAGCGATTGAAAGAAATGGGGGAGGAGCGTTGGGCTAGGAAGATTTTCAGCTACTTGTACATGAAGAATGTCGATACAAAATGGAGGAAGCGAACCGGGAAATCGACTGGTAAATACTTTAAAACAGCAGGTGGCCAAACCAAAAAGAACTGTCGGTTAAGAAGAAAGTGAAGGAACGGAGACTGACATGTGGAGAATTGGCATGATTAAGAAGTCCACACTAGAGATCTACCGAACTTTTAAGCAGGAAATCGCCAAGGAAAGGATCTATGATAATACTCGGGGTAGTTCTCTACTGTTTGAGGCCAGGACGGGAGTATTGCGAACTAAGACATATCGGGCCAAATACGAAGGGGTAGACACAGTATGCAGTGCGTGTGGAGAGGAAGAAGAAACTGCCGAACACTTCATAATGTTCTGTAAAGGGCTTCACCCTATAGTTCAGGATGATGGCGCAGAGTTTTACAAAACACTGGGGTTTAGGGACTGGGAGGGCAAAATCGACTTTAAGCGAGTAGACTTAACTAGAAGGAGGTTATCTGATTGGTGGCTAAAGTCAAGGCACGAGTGAAAATTAAACCCTCCACTGCAAAGTACGAATCCTCAACCTCGCTATTTAAAAGAAAAAAAAGATAAATCTAATTACGGTTAGGTGGCGTTAGCCGCCGCCCGCTATAAAGGGTACAGCCACATCCATCCATCCATTCATCCATCCATCTGTCCGGCGGCGCCACGTCTCTTATATAAAAGGAGAAATCGGGGATGTAGATCGCGCGTTTTCTCTTCCCGCCAACGGGCGTGCTCGAACAGAGCGCGCGGTGCGTTTGCAAGTCACCTCACGATGCATCGCCTGCAGTGCGGCTCCATAACGATCTCTGAGCTGGACAAGCACTTACGAAAAAGCGAACCCCCCCAAAAAAGTAGCCAAACGCGTTAGTCACGTTTATGATGTGGAGCAGGTGATAGAAGACCATTAAGTGCGTGCGAATCGCTGCAAAATGCATTTCTCAGGTCCGTGACAATACCTTGTACGTCGTATGCCTCGAGGTGAGTCTCTTTTTGTCGGCATGAAGCCCGTACTATGCCGATGTACTGTGTTGACATTTATGAAAAACCATATAATTGTTGTTTTGATGTGGTATCTGGCCGTGTACTGTCATGTGCAAATGTTTGTGGCGTGCTAAAAAATAAATGAAAACTAAACTTATACGGTCATCGCATTAAAATGTCAAAGTTTGAGCCGTGTCCTTCGTGCCGTGGGAGCATGACCCGATGATTTCGCCGCGATGCAGCAAGTTGAGGTTTAACCATTGCGAGTCAATTAAGTTGAAGTGCTTGACTCGTTTTTTTTTTTTTTCAGCATGCTTGCTCTATCTTTCGCGAATGCGGCTATGTTCGGTTCCCCGGCATACCAAGTGCCGAGAACCTATACAGCTTTACGCGATTGAGGAGATCGTCCTTTGGTGTCGTCTGCATTGTTCTGGAAGCCCAGCAGCTACAACAATACTTCGTACCTCGCCGACGCTTCTGTGGGGCTGCTTAATCCTTCTATCGCAGAAAGGCAACTTCGCACAGCGAGCGTCTTGTTTTAGCGCGCCAAGATGACGGCACGGTGCCGAAGTTCCCCCGCACAGACTGCAGAACACGGCCGTTTATATCATACACCGTGCTGCAGAACGCGCATGCCGCAGGCGCATCCGCTTCGATAAAACACCATATGGAAACACACTAAATCATCTGCGCCCTCTGCCGCGCCAAGGGGAGCGCGTGTCTGCTTTGCCACCCCTTGGCTACACCACATGCCACCGAGGATAAACCGGCTTCAATTGATGCATGATGCGCACAGACAACTGCACTAAAGATCGTACGGGGCCTTTCAGCAGCGAGGTTCACCCAGTGGTGGAAAGGGTTCCTATATTAGGATATGATAAGTATATACGCGTCGTTTCAGTGGTAATGTGTAGCATGATTGCGTGGTCCTGAGCAATGGCTATGGTTTGAGCCGTCCGTAGGCAGAACGGTAAACGAGATACCACTAGTTTACCTGTAAGTAACGGTGTATCTACATGTATACTGTCACCAAGTCCCACTGGCATTATGACGCGTTCACGATCACTTTGTAGAGTCGTAGGTGACATTGGTAAAGCCCCTTTACCTCAAGAAATAGAGCAGGAGTATAATCGTTTACAGGCATTTAATGGTTGACTTATGTCACTAATTAAGTCATCCACATTGTGGATTGATGAGCGGCCTCATCTGAAGCTGGCCATGACACCTGGATATCTTGGTAAAAAACACCAGGCCTGTGCGGAGTTCGGCGCAGCACCGTCACAGCGAAAGCTAGAAGAGCGGCCTTCTGAGCATTCTCAAAACACTCATTGGGTAACTACTGCAAGGACATTTGCTTGATAACCAAATGAAATTTTACGTAGTAGGCCGGCATTCGCTATCCTATTTTTCTTCATTCTTCTGAGAAGCGTGGTATTCACTTAACACTTGCAAGGAAGTTCGTGCCAATTGTTCATGCAGTGGCTGACGACGATGACGTATTATGGCTGAAGTGGATATGTGCCACAGTTTAAAGGGGAACAAGAACAAGCTTCTGGAATGGGTTGGAGCATTGGACGGCCCACTCGTTACGCTATTCGCATTGTATGATGACTGGTTGTTCTTTCGCTGTTTTTAAAACGCTTTATAAGTCGTATTAACACGATTGCTTTCCCGACATCAAGCCTGCCTAAGGCAAGTTTGCCAACAAGTCGCAAGCACCAGCGTAGCTCAGTGGTAGAATACTGACTGGGCTGGCACCCTGTGGACCCGGGTTAGAGCTCCACTGTCTTTGGTGCTAGGTTTACCAATCAAGTCACAAGCACCGGCGTAGCTCAGTGGTGGAATACTGGGCTGACATCCAGCAGTGGTGGAATACTGGGCTGACATTCGAGCCCCACCGTGTCTTGGTGCTTGGTATTTTTTTCTAATTTCGCGCCATGTGGTTACGGACACCGGCGGCGGTGGCAGACAACTGCGCGTGACCCGAGTTGTGATCTCATAAGAACATTCGCTGTAAAACTTTAAATACCATTTCAAACGTGTTAGAATGGTTACCTCCATGACTTCAGCTCGCGAAGGTGAGGAAGAAATGTCCGAAGGCGATTTCCGGCCTTTGAGAATTGGAAGACTTGAATAACTCATAAAAATCCTGCTATTAAACCCTTTCTTCTAATCACATTTTTATATCGCCCAGGAACGGCGAGAGCATGTCGTAGCTTATTCAAACGGAACACCGTCAAGCGACCCTTAAAAACCTCTTAAAATAAAAAAAAACGAGTGCTTTGCTCACTCCCGGTGTCTTCCATCATCGCGGCACAATTTGTGACGTCAGTAGCTTATTCACGTGACGTCAGGATAACATAAGCCCTCGAATAGTCCACATGCGAGAGGTAGCTGTGAATTGTTTCCTACTGTTTTACAATATCGTCACATGCCGGGCCCGTTCTCGCTTGCACGTGGATCGATAAACTGACTGATTTCACTTTGTTTTCTGCGTTTACGACTGCGCAAGCAGAGATCGTGTAGTCGAAAAGCACGAAATTCGACCGGGCTCAACGCTGTGTGCTGACATTCCGGGTGTTTTATGAAGAAAAAATAAAACTATATAAAAAAACTTTTACGAAGGGCTGTCAAGCCGAACAAAAATTCTGTCTCACTTCTGAGCTTGGGGTTAGCGTAGGGGCCCATTAAAAAAAAATGTTCGACAGGACTTGTTCTTGGGCTAGTTGGCGCTTGCTAATAATCATGTTGTAGCTCGGTGATGGTGGTGGAAAACTTTATGGTATTCAGGAGAAAGAGTAGAAGGGGAAAGCGCAAGTAGGTGAGTCCCTATTCCAGGACTGCAGTCCTCCTCACTACACGTTCCGGCTGGTCCAAAAGCATCTTAGCACCTCCAGCGCCTGGCCGAGCGAGAAGGGTCTCCCACGGCTCCCCAGAGTAAGCTCGTGACACAGGAGAGTTTGCCTCATGTGGTCTTGCGGCACATTCCCACATCACATGCGACAGTGACGGCCTTGTACCACACCATGGACAAGCGCTGCCATATAATGTGGAATTCATGTGGTGGGCCCTCTCCAAGTGGGGGTAGGTGTGCGTCGAAATTCTTCTATATGCGCAAGATCCTGCGGTTCCCAGCTGCGGATGCGGTGAGGCTAGACGTTCTTTCGTGCGCCGTTGCATCACAGTTTGAAAACATAAAACACACACAGAAACGTACATAACAGGTGCTACGAAGAACTATCATGTAAAAATGATGACGTTCAATATATATATATTGTCACGAGCGGTTGCAATGCACGGCGCATACAGCGCGAATGAACATTCAGACAAAAAGGTGAAGAAGGAAGACGACGTTGGGGTGCTGTCTCGAGACCCCTTGTGGAAGTAAACGCGAACCATCCAGGCTCGCCTGTTTTTCAACCTTTCGTGTACTTCTTGCGTGTAACATTTGGTGGAGCTGTGCTGGGTACCTCCCACGACCTACGACGGAGCCGTCAGCACCAGAACTTCGTAGAAGCCGTCGCCTTGCCGGACTTTCGCCATCGCGCCCCGACATGTCTCTGGAGCAAAATGACCCCTCAGCAATGCCTCGGCAAGACCACCGCTGTATCAGCATTACCGAGAGCCACGGCCGTTCTCAGCAAAGCCAGGGGAAGACTTCGATGAATGGCTGACCCATTACGAAAGGGTAAGCCAATGCAACAACTGGAACCCGGCCAGCCAGCTCAGGCATGTCGTTTTTATTGACGGACACGGCCTGGTTTGGTATGAAAACCACGCCGACACGCTTACTACATGGAGCAGTCTTATTGAAGAAATGAAGAAGTGCTTTAGCGACTCGGACACTAAGAAGAAACGAGCGGAAACAGCTTTAGCTCAGAGAGCTCAGGTGATCGGCGAGACTTGCACGACATATATTGAAGAAGTTCTCAAGCTGTGTAAGACCATCGACTCTCGAATGCCCGAGGAAGATAAAGTGGGACACCTTTTAAAAGGTATTGCGGAAGACGTCTATAACTTCCTCATTGGAAAAGACAACCTGAACACCGTATCAGACGTGATTCGGCACTGCCGCACATTCGAGGCGCTGAAAACTCGCCGAATCACGCCGAAGTTTGGGCTAGCCAATGTCACGACTGTGGCCAGCGTTGACGCGATTCCGCAGACAGACTCTCAGCTACCATTCGGCAGATTGTCCGTGAGGAGCTCCTGCGGCACGAAGAACAAACGCGTTATGCGGTGCCGCGTTGCGCCTCCGTCGCTTTCCGAGACGCCGTCTGCGCATCTCCTCCGGCTACTTGGCAGCATTCGGTGAATGCTGCGGATTGTAACAGCTACCGACACGACCCGCATTATGGCCAGACCGAACAACGCCATCGACTCGATTGATCGGCGTTTTGATCAGCATCCACGCGACGTTCGCCCACGAAGACCCAGCACTGCCTACGACATCCAAGGAGGGGATGAGTTACTCTCAGCCTGTGGCCGCTGTGGAATATTTCAATCAGCGTCCGGAAGTTCGCCCTCCCGTGTGTTACAACTGTGGCACGCCTGGCCACATAGCTAGGTATTGTAACCGACGTCGGGCATTCAGCAATGGACAGTCGGGATCGTTTATGCAATACGGTGGTCGTGCAATGGACACTAATAGGCCAGGAAACACCACTTTTGAAGGCTACTTCCGAGAAGAAAGAAGCCGTCACTTCCCTCTGGACAGCTATTCTGGAGAACAAGAAAGGTATCGAAACCGTTACCGCTCTCCTGCCTCCGAACGTACTCTGACACCACCACCAGCTTTCCGAGCGTCTCGATCTCCATCTCCCAGACGGCGTGTGACGTCATCATCTCCTCGACGCCGCTTCGCGTCACCACCGCCGGGAAACTAGCCAGCGCGGCCGATGGAGGTGAGGTCGCTGGAAAATCTTTGCTGCCGACTCGGATACCTCCACCTATCTTCATGCTGAAGAATAAGGTTAATGTACTTATTGATGGCGTTTCTACCATGGCTTAGTCGACACGGGAGCAACTGTTTCTGTCATGAGTGTGGTGTTCAAAAATCTGCTGGGACGCAAGGTTATGTTTCATTGGGACCACAGCACAAGCTTTCGTGGAGTGAGTGGGGACTCATTATACCCGGTTGGTGTGTGTAACGTGGATGTCTCCTTGGGTGGTCAAACCTTTAACACTGAGTTTTACCGTGCTTCCGCGTTCCACACACGATGTAATTCTCGGCATTGACTTTTTGAAATTGTGTGGCGCCAATGTTGACTGCCGAACAGGAGAACTCAGTATTTGCGGAAGTGTGTCCTCTGCGCTCTTAGAAGAATCATCCCAGCAAGAGGTGGTTTTGTGTTTCTGAAGACACTGTTGTGCCCGCTTTATCCGCGATGCGCGTTCCTGTTGTTTGTTCGTCTTCTGTTAGTACTTCGTTCGATGTTGCAGTGGAACCGGTCCATAGAAACTGTCTTAAGAAAAATGTGTTGGTTCCGTATTGTATGGGTTCAGTTACCGATGGATGCGCAGGGCATGGACGCTAAATTGCTCCACTGAAGCAGTAGTGCTGTCTCAAGGCTAAAACTTGCTACGTTCAGGGAGAGTCATTTATACCTATGGCAGTGCTTACAGAACTACCGGATACAGCACAAACCAGTGTCTCGCACACCGCAAACGAACACATGCTCGGAATGGTAGCTACCATCGCTCAGTGACCATGAACGTCGTGTTTTGATGGCCCTGCTTTCGAAAACACTCTTCATATTCGACTTTGCACAGCACGACGGCCCCACATCGATTCCTGCATCCCGTACTCGCCATCGCATCAACACAGGATCCGCTGAACCGATTCGTCAAAAACCATATCGTGTGTCCTCTGCGGAGCGAAGATCATCAGCGCTCAAGTCGAAGAAATGATGGGTAAAGGAGTAATTCGGGAATCGTCTAGCCCTTGGGCAGCTCCAGTGATACTGGTGAAGAGAAAGACGGCACGTGGCGATTCTGTGTCGATTACCGTCGCCTAAATGCCGTTACTAGGAAAGACGTATACCCACTCCCACGAATTGACGACGCCATCGATTGCCTCTTTGCGGCTTCTTACTTCTCTTCTGTGATTTACGATCAGGTTACTGGCAAATCCCTATGCACCCGGATGACAGAGAGAGACCGCTTTTGTAACGCCCGACGGACTATTTGAATTCAACGTGATGCCTTTCGGGCTTTGTAACGCCCCCGCAACGTTTGAAAGGTTCATGGACACTATACTTCGCGGTTTGAAGTGGGAAGTTTGTATGTGCTACCTAGACGACGTTGTGATCTTCGGCCGAATTTCGTGAGCATAACGAGCGCCTGGACTTGGTACTAAACTGCTTGAGGAAGGCCGGCCTTGTGCTTAATTCTAGAAAGTGCCATTTTGGTGAACGACAGACACTTGTGCTGGGACACCTGATCGACAAAGAAGGTATACGACCAGATCCACAAAAGACAACAGCTGTGGAGGCATTCGAGGCACCTCGCTCTGTGAAGCAGCTACGAAGTTTTTTAGGGTTATGCTCCTACTTTCGCCGTTTCATTCCCAAATTTGCTGACATAGCTCATCCGCTCACATGCCTTCTCCAAAAAGGTGTTCCTTTCGAGTGGAGCTCGGAATGCGAACTCATCGTTCGGCAGCTAAAGCTACTGTTGACGTCCCAGCCTATTCTTCGCCACTTCAATCCGTCATCACCGACAGAAGTTCATACCGATGCTAGTGGTGTTGGCATTGGCGCCGTACTAGTTCAGCGTGTCGGCGACAGCGAGCATGTGATATCGTACGCTAGCCGCTCATTGAGTCGCCCCGAGCGCAACTACACTGTCACCGAACAAGAGTGTCTGGCGGTCGTCTTCGCTGTGCAACGGTTTCGATCGTATCTCTACGGGCGCCCCTTTACTGTCGTCACGGATCATCACTCTCTATGCTGGCTTGTGAATCTTCGGGATCCCTCTGGTCGACTAGCACGCTGGGCGCTCCGTCTGCAGGAGTAATGATTTGTTGTTTCCTACAAGAGCGGCCGGCGACACGCTGATGCTGATTGTCTCTCTCGCCTGCCACTCCCAACGACTGAATGTGACGCGGACAACTTTGATGAATACATCGATTTTGTGTCCACGGGATTTCCGGATGGATACCTTCATATCAGAGCAGAGAGGAAAGACGACAGCTTACAGCCGCTATTCGCGGCCCGCGCGGGAGTCCGCTGCAGACAATCGTTTTCGCTTACGTGACGGCGCCCTATATAAGACGAACTTCTCGGCTACCGGTGCGCGCTACCTTTGGTTGTCCCCAAGAGCCTTCGCAGTCACGTATTATCTGCCATGCACGACGAACCCACTTCCGGACATCTTGGATGCACAAGAACACTCTACCGTGCTCAGGAACGCTTTTATTGGCCCCGGATGCGCAATGATACCGAACGGTACGTCGCCAGCTGCACCCAATGTCAGCGTTACAAGCGACCAACTGACGCGCCGTCTGGTCGCCTTCAGCCTGTTTCGCCTCCTAGCACCCCTTTGAGCAAGTTGGTATAGATCTTGGGCCCTTTTCCGCGATCCACAGACGGCAATCGTTGGTCATCGTTTGCGTAGACCACTTAACCCGTTATTGTGAGACGGCAGCACTG